>CP092869.1:100026873-100094523 GCA_030710605.1 Cordylochernes scorpioides | reverse complement strand
GTTTTAAGTTGCCAATTGTTTTAACTGTGGATCCTCAGTGAATAGACCATCTTACTGTTGAACCCATTTACTTACTTCTATGTTGAACACATTGTCTTGACACATTGTAGTTCTACAACTCCACCTTTGCCGGTCCCAAGTCCGGATGAAAAAGGAGAAGAGGGAGCAGTAACAAGCTTGCCAAAAAACTTGGGTTCAGCTGGCCGGGCTGATAGTACTCTGTAAGGGCTCCAGGAGGAGCAGCTGTTAGGAGCAGTTGCACATTGTGTGTGTTACTCATGTCAGAGGCGGCCATTTCTTTTGGAGCTAAGTCAGATAAATTCTCCCCAATCTCATTCTGTTTCCAAACAACTCTCTGCCTTTGCCGGTCCCAAGCCTGGATGAAAAAGGAGGAGGGGAAGCAGTAAAAAGCTCACTAAAAAACCTGGGTTCAGCTGATAGTACCCTGTAAGGGCTCCTAATCCAGGGATGCAGGAGGAGCAGCTGTTAGGAGCAGTTGCATATGGTGTGTGTTCCTCATGTCAGAGGGGGCCATTTCTTTTGGAGCTGAGTCAGTGGCCTGCCACTGAGTAGTGCTCCCAGTGTTAATGACAAAGGTAGATGCATTCTACTTTACCCAGACCCTAATATGATTGAGTGGAGATAAGGAAGAAGACAAGAGATTGTACTTATGGAGAGAATTTGTGTAATCTTTGCACACAAGGGGATAAGAAACAAGAGACTGTTTATTTTTAGTTAACTTCACTCTCACCTTTCTTGCTGAGCTGGAGACAGCACTGAAGTATCTTGTCATCGTTGCATTCAGCCGTCAACAAGGCTTTGCTCTCTTCTGCCTGCCGCGCACACACAAGAGATGAGTCCTGCGCAGGTTATAAACTTGTTTGTCCTCTCACCTCCTGTCCTGTTTGTCCTCTAATCCGCGGATGGCCTTGCGTGATCTGGTTGTAGAGAAAGTGGACGGCTTGGAGTGTCTTCTGCACAGCAGCCATATACACTCATTTCCCTGAAGGGGTCTATAGTTGTGTGTATTTACCTTGAAGGTGTTCTCCCCTGGGAAATTCTTGGTCCTGTTCTTGATGGCATCCAGCTCTTGCATCACCACCCAGGGGATCACTAGGTGGGGGAATCCACTTTCTGAACAGTTGGCACACACAGTTACCGCCACACTCTTGCCAGCAACAAACCATCTGTAGAAGTGGAGTGCTTGTGTTCCACATACCCCCTCTCTCCTAGTTTTTTTTTTTATTCCATTGTGTAATTATTATACATATTATTCATAGATCAAAAATGATAAAGCACAATTTGGATTATAGATTAAAATAAAAGAAAATAAGACCTAATCCAAATAATTTATTAGTGTGTGACGTTTCGGCAACAACATTGTCACCTTCATCAGACAAAAGAATAAATGATTTATTGTTGTTGTTATGATTTATTGTTGTATGAGATAGGTTGTTGCCAAAATGTCACACACTAATAAATTATTTAGATTAGGTCTTATTTTCTTTTATTCATAGATCAAATTTACAATCTCACTCCTAGTGAAACTTTGAGGTGTGCCATATAGAATTTGGTTAGGAAGGTGTGTCCCTCTCATAGTTATTTTAGACAATATGTAATTTAGTACACTAACAAGCTAATTTGCATATTTCCCAACGTTTTCATAATATGTGACCTATCTGGAAGAAACTTTGGCACTATATAGTGTAAATCTCTGGTGAACTCAACAGTTTCAATGCTGTAATATGCCAATAAACCAAAATCAATTTGCATATTCTGTTTATATCCCCTACTTACTTCCACAAAACTTGATCCATCTGGATAAAACTTATGGAGTATATAGGGTCAAAGTTATACTTTTATTACTAATAATTTATTTCAGACATTACAGTGACCTGCTGTAGTTTCCATTTCAAGGAAAAAGCCATTATTCCAGAATGTTTATAATATGAAAATGGATCATCTATGAAGATCTGATATTAAGACATTCCATAGATATGTGCAGCCCATAGATATTTTAAATACAATGGAATATAAATAAAGAAGTTGATGTGAAAATACAGTGGAACCTCCTCGTAGAGGACACCTAATTGCAAACACAGAGTGTAATTTAGGGAGAGGTATCCTCTTACTGGTGAGTTGCTATTTAAGTAAAAAATGGTAATTATGCAAATGAAACCTGTCCTTTGTTGAAAGGTATCCTCTAGCGCGAGTGTCCTCTCATGAAGGTTGTTCTACTGTATTGGTGAGGTAAATTATCCATTGTAAAGAGGTGTCCTCTCATGGAGGTTTTGCTACTGTATTACAATGACAATGAAACAGACTTTATTGACCGTTCAGTCAATGGCTACACTCAAAGAGTCATGGGAAAATATTTACAATTAATTAATTACAAATATCCTGACTCTGTCAGGAGCCCAGGCCTGAGCACGGACAATTCCTGATGAAATTTTTTTCAATAGGGTGTCCTCAGGGAGGGTCTGGATCATAGGGTGGCAAAGCAGCCCTGAACTCCGAAAGTCTCCTACGGATCAAGGGAGCCGAGTCCCGAGTGCGCTCGATGAGCCCATCTAGGAATTGGGCGACCATCTTCTTCTGCTGCCCTGAGAGCTCTGCGACCATGCACTCCCACATCTCAGGGTCTCGGACCACGTCCACGAATTTGTCCGCGTCGAACGCTCGGAGAATGGGCTCCAAGCCGGGACCATGGATCAGTTCATCTATTAAATCCACCAAGTCCGTCCAACAGTCCGGCTCCGAGTTGTCCTCCATACGGACAGAGGGTGGAGGCGGAGGTGTGGCCATGGCCGGTGTCGTCTTTTGCCCCTGGGAAGTGGGCGGTGTTGGCTTAGCGCGCCGAGGGCGCAGGCAGTGGGGGTGCACATCGCTCTTCCTCCGTCATCGGAACGTCCTCCTCCATCTCCGTCGGGGCGGGCGGCGGGGGTGTTATCATAGCAGGTGTCAGTTTTGTCTTGTTGGAAGTGACTGCGGCTGGACCGGTCCTCAGCTCTGAAATGACCTGTCGCAGGACCTTATAAATGTTGCTACTTCCTCCGGGCCTTAGGTCGAGGATTTGGTTTATTAGGCCGGCAAGAGCATTGCTCTGCGGAGGGGTCAGATGGCGACCACGCTTATATGCCTTGGTCTTTGAGGAGAGGAGGTCCAAGACCTCCTCCCGCCCGAGGCCAAGGGCGTCCGTCTGGGCAAAGGAGACGCATGGGTTCCTCTCTATGAACGTCACGAGGCTTTCTCTCGTTGATGTTTTTGGCGAGGATGTGGAGGATGTTGATGTCTCCTCGATGACAGACATCTCAATGTCCAGTGTAGGGACTGCAGGCTCGTGACTCCCAGGTGCCCGCAGGGACGGAACAGGGGTCACAGGTGGAGGGGCAGGAGGCGCCATCTCCGTAGGTACGGCTGGGGCCACTGGTGTAGATGGCCGAGGCGCTGCATGTGGGGTCAGAGCTCGGGCCGCAGGAGAAGCGCTGGGGGTCTCCATGGTTGGACTGGGTGACGCCGGAGGTGGAGGATGGGCAGATGGCTGCTGAGGCAGCCCAGGAGCGGCCACTGGTGGGACGCTGGTGGGAGAGGTTGGTGTGGCCGGTCCAGGAGCGGTGGCTCGCCCTGCAAGCAGGGGGCAGTTGGCCCTGCGATGTCCTTGGCCACGGCACCTGGAACACCTAATCCCGGAGGACAGGTATGCGGGCCAGGCCTCGCCCTTGATTGAGATGTCGAGGCGGGTGGGCAGCCTCTCGATGGTCATTCCCTCGCGGAGGATAATGAACGCCTCTCGGCGGCCGTCGTTGTAGACGTATGGGCCAGCCTTCATCAGCTTGGGGGCGATAGATGTGACCCGCCCAAAAGATGAAAGGGCGCTGATGACGGCTGCATCCCCCACGAAGAAGGGGAGGTTGCCCACTGTAATTCGCTCCGCCCTCTTGCGGAACGGGAAGGCCCTGTGGAGGGTTCCCTCCACCTCGAGGCCCTCGTTGACGAGGCGCTCGGCCATGCCTCTGTTTGCCAGTCCCACCAGGAAGTGGCCGTTCATTTTGGTCACCTGGAAGACCTCCCTGGTGCTCCCGAACATACAACATGCACGGGTGTTAATATGTCTGCACGAACTTGTGCCAATGACATCTTACTAATGACTTCCGTGGCGAAATTGAAAGGGGCTAAAGAGACTAAAGAAGTCAAGGTGCTATTTGACACCGGAAGTCACTACTCCTATATAAAGATATCTATTGTCGAAAAACTGGGTTTAAACAAAATAGGAGAGATAAGCTTGGAAAAATCTCTTTTTGGGGGAGGAAATATGAAGGAGGCGTTGCACGGAAAATATGTTTTGAAACTGGGAAGTCTAACCAATAAAATTGATGTAGACATAGTCACCCCCTCGATCAACCAGAAATTTGTGCAAGGATACCGCCAATTCCAAGAGGACGTTTGTTATACAAATTAAAACGGAAAAATATCTATATTCACCCGTCAAATTTTAGAAATGAGGAAATAGATATTTTAATAGGTAGTGACTACTTTGGACAATTACTGACCGGGAAGGTCGTCCATCTAGGAGAGGACCTAACTGCCGTAGAGACCAAATTAGGATGGACGCTTATGGGGCAATCTCCGGTGGTGTGTATGGAGGATAAGGTCCAAATTGCATTGAATATGTTGGTTGCAAGAAACAACTTGAAAGATTTTTGGGAGTTGGATGTCAAGATCCCATCGAAGTTGTCTCAAAAAAGAAAAGGGAAACTGAACTAAGGGAACATTTTATAAAAAATGAGGGATAAAGATCAACGATATTCAGTCGCGCTACCATGGAAATGCGAAAGAAATAATATACCCTCGAATTTAGAAATAGCGCAGAGGAGATTGGAAGCATGCGCTAGTAAGTTAAGGAAGGAGAAGAGGGTTAAGGATTGTTCTACTATTCTTCAAGAATGGGAGAGAGAGGGCCTAATTGAGAGGATAAAGGAGAATAGGCCTCAAAAGAAGGGCCATTATTTACCGCATAGGCCGGTGTTCAAGGCTGAAAGTAGGATGATGCCTCTCCGTCCTGTTTTCGATGCCTCCTGCAGGTCGTATAATGGTCTTTCTCTGAATGACTATCTAGAAAAGGAACCAATGCCAGATGCTTCCAAGGTTGATTTAAAGAAGGCCTCTGCCACTTCCCCCCAAAGCAAGAAGTCAAAGAAGATGGTGAAGTCCATAGACCTGGATATTGAGGCCATGGTGTACAGTCTTTCCAGAACAGAGCTGGACAACCTGTTTGAGAGAGAGGGCAAGATGGTGGCTCAGGACAAGCTGGAGAGGGTGGATGCCAAGAACTCCATGGAGGAATATCTGTACAAGATGAAGGCAGGCCTGGAAGAATCATACAAGCCTTACGTGACAGAGAGTGACCGGAGTCACATAATGAATTTCTTGGAGGAGACAGAGAACTGGCTCTATGAGGAGAACCAGATCAAGAGTGTCTATGTTGCCAGGCTGGACGGGCTCAAAAGAAATTGGAGACCCGGTGGTGAGGCGAGCCGGGGAGTATACTGAGAGGCAGCCTGCGCTGGAGGAGCTGGGAAGGGTTTTGCAGCAGGTGCGCAGGGCTCTGGACATGTACGCAGCCAAGGATCCTGTGTACGATCACCTAGATGCAAAAGAAGATGGCCTTCCTGGACAAGAGTCTAGGCTCCCTGCAACAGTGCCCCACCTACTAGGATCCCCCCATCACAGTGGAACAGATCGGAAGGCGCTACAGAGCTTGGAGTCCACAGTGAAGTACATCCCCTCCAAGCCTAAGCCCAAGGTGGAACCCCGCCAGCAGAAAAAGGTTCCGGAGAGAATAGCTCCACCGCCCCTAATGCTAATGCCACCCCTGCAGATGCAGCAGAATCCATCCCCGCAGCAACACCCACAGACCAGGAATCCAAGGTTTTCCTTGTTTTTTTTTTTTTGTGTTTTCACACAAAGAAAAGGTGGGGGGTATGTTAAAAGTCATGGCATATAGTATGTAAATATATTTGAATGTATAAATTAGTATGTAAATTTCTTTGAATGTATATAAATTGACCGTGCTGTTCAAATAAAGAGGAGAAGAGCTTTATAGGTGTAGCCAAGGTTGTCTTCCTTTTTTCTTTCTTGCTTGACCACCCGAGGCAGCCCAAAACGATATCAAAACTTTAGGTTAAATTTTTTTATTTGTTAAGAGGGGGCTTTCCTAACTTTACCCCTTTCTTAACAATAACAGTCTCTCTGTCTTCACAGATCACCCACTAGACCTGGAGACAGTACATATAGGGACCACCCTTCCACTAACCCCTGTTGAAGACTGTAAACTACTGAATCTATGGTTTGATTTCACAAAGGAATAATCCCCCCCCAACAAATTACCTCCCAATGGGTTGTCCTTCAGGTAGTTGAGCAGTTTAATATCCTCCATGAGGACATTGGTGTCCACGACAATGTGGTAGGCTTGGGACTCTTGCTGGGTCCTGTGGTCCAGGCTACTGAGGTCCTCCAGCTGTCACAACTGTCAGTGATTGCTGTCACACTGGGAGTACTGTACTTACATCCATCATCTCAATGTCCAGATCCTGGGACTCCACTGGAGGAATGGATTGGGCAACGTTCCTCTTGGCTTTGAGGATGACCCGCTGCCGACCCTGGGTCCTACACAGGGGACTGGTACCTTGCTGCCATCGAGCAGCTAGCTCCTGTTTCATCTTCTCCTGTACACACAGTGTGAAGTCACCTGTTTGTTCTTTGGTGTAGCCCCATAACTTCATCAGCTCTGCACACCTTCCCTGTCCTGTCCTAAAGCGGTTTAGAAGCACCCATTCTCGTCGAGGGAGGGAAAAACCTGGGATCTTGACACTTGGGCTTGTGATGAGGTTCTTGTTTGGGATATCGGAGCTGATCCAGGAATTTGTCCATGCTTCTGAGATATTAAAATTTTGGGAGAGAAGTTGATTTCCTCTGGACCATATCGGATATGGACCATACCTCACTTCTTTTTTCTAGATTTGATTCATTTTGTCTCCTCTCTTATTGTAAAGACGTTGCTGTATCACCTCATAAGCATAAATAAATAACCTGTTTGTTCTTTAGTAAAAGAAAGCAGATCAATACAAAGGGAATCTATTTTTTTCCTCTCTTTTCTCACCAACAACGCTTCTTATTGTAAACACAAGGTAATAAGACCAAATCCAAATAAATAAGGTGTGACATTTCGGTAACAGCGTTGTTACCATCTGAAGATTTGGTCTAATTAACTTGTGTTTATAATCTATAATCCAAATTGTGCCTTATCGCTTCTCATTGTATTTTTTGCTCTAGATGATGTCAAGGAACAAAATAACCACAAAGTTTTTTTCATGTTTAAATGTTCATGAACAATTCTATGGCAGCTACCAAATGAAACTCCAACTATTTCCGCTATTGTTTCAATAATTATTTTTCTATCAGCATAAATTGAATCACTAAACCTGCTGGATGTTGTGGTCTATTGGATAATAGATTAGAAACACAAGGTAATAAGAATAAATAGTATGTTTGACGTTGATGGTATCAACGCTTTTACCGAAACGTTACCATTTATTTATTTGGATTTGTTCCTAATACCTTGTGTTTACAACAGTCTTTGATTTCCAGACTTAAGTCTGGTCATCTACGGACAATGACTTTCCAGAATGGTTGCAGGGTTTTCCCACTATGTACTAAGTGTCAACCTGCAACTCCAAAACACATTATTGACTGTATTGACTCATCCATTGATGAGCTCTACTCTTCCCCGGCAGACACCATCAAAAGTCTCAGGCTTTACAAGCTTGATACCTTAATATGATTGAGTGGAGATATGAAAGAAGAAGACTTTGTGTTTCTTGCTCTAGAGTTTTATGGATACAGTAGAAACAACCTCCATGAGAAGACACCTCTCTACAAAAGACAGTTTTCATTACCAAAAATTACCATTTTTGTAAAACAACTCTGGGGACTGTTGTGACTTGATTGTTCAATAAATAATATGAAGAAGCAAGTGACCACACTTGGATTTTTTATTTGAATTAGAATTTTTATAGAAGACTTGATTCACAGATTTAAGAGTTTTTATTGAAACCAAAAATGGTTTTTGATTCAGATTTTATTTACAAATTATATTCATTGAATTAAATCAATGTAGTAAAATAAAAATATTCTAATTAATATTACTATAATTATTTTCACAGAAATATTGAATTTAGATATTAAAATATTTTTATATAATACAATAATTGAATTTATAGATATTTAGAATTATTTTGCACAATAAAGATTGAATTTAAAAATAACAGGATCCAAAAGGTACACCTCTCGCTAAAGGACACTTTAGCTATGTAACTAGGTGTTGTCCTTTACTGAGAGGTTCTACTGTAATTAGCAACTCTCTGGTAAGAGGACACCTCTCCCTAAAGGACACTTTAGCTATGTAACTAGGTGTTGTCCTTTACAGAGAGGTTGTTCTACTGTAATTAGCAACTCTCAGGTAAGAGGACACCTCTCCCTAAAGGACACTTTGGCTCTGTAACTATGTGTTGTCCTTTACAGAGAGGTTGTTCTACTGTAATTAGCAACTCTCTGGTAAGAGGACACCTCTTCCCAAAGGACACTTTGGCTCTGTAACTATGTGTTGTCCTTTACAGAGAGGTTATTCTACTGTAATTAGCAACTCTCTGGTAAGCGGACACCTCTCCCTAAAAGACACTTTGGCTCTGTAACTAGGTGTTGTCCTTTACAGAGTAGTTGTTCTACTGTAATTAGTAACTCTCTGGTAAGCTGACACCTCTCCCTAAAAGACACTTTGGCTCTGTAACTAGGTGTTGTCCTTTACAGAGAGGTTATTCTACTGTAATTAGCAACTCTCTGGTAAGCGGGACACCTCTCCCTAAATGAGATTTTGACTGTAACTAATTATCTAAAAATAAAATTACTCTGAGTACCTTAATATCAATTCCTATGATCATCATTATTGGTAAGGTATACCAAACTATTGCTGCCCACACACTTTTTAGAAACAAAGTCTAAATAGAACTACATTGCTTCTGTTTTCTTCAAAGAAACAGTAGACTGGAGAAATAAAAGACTTTCCACTTCCTTAAGTTTTGCCCATGAATGTATATATATTGTATAATCCTGTAGAGGGGTTTGCAATGCCCAAAAGCTTGAGAGATTGTTGCAAGAGATGAAGCAAGAAACTTTATCCTCGGAGGCAGTGTGTTGTTGTTTCTTATCCCCTTGTGTAAAGATTACATGAATTCCCTGAGTTCATCGGAGGCAGTGTGTTGTTGTTTCTTATCCCCTTGTGTAAAGATTACATGAATTCCCTGAGTTCATCGGAGGCAGTGTGTTGTTGTTTCTTATCCCCTTGTGTAAAGATTACATGAATTCCCTGAGTTCATCGGAGGCAGTGTGTTGTTGTTTCTTATCCCCTTGTGTAAAGATTACATGAATTCCATGAGTTCACCGGAGGCAGTGTGTTGTTGTTTCTTATCCCCTTGTGTAAAGATTGCATGAATTCCCTGAGTTCATCGGAGGCAGTGTGTTGTTGTTTCTTATCCCCTTGTGTAAAGATTACACAAATACCATGAGTTCGCCGGAGGCAGTGTGTTGTTGTTTCTTATCCCCTTGTGTAAAGATTACATGAATTCCATGAGTTCACCGGAGGCAGTGTGTTGTTGTTTCTTATCCCCTTGTGTAAAGATTACATGAATTCCATGAGTTCACCGGAGGCAGTGTGTTGTTGTTTCTTATCCCCTTGTGTAAAGATTACATGAATTCCCTGAGTTCATCGGAGGCAGTGTGTTGTTGTTTCTTATCCCCTTGTGTAAAGATTACACGAATTCCATGAGTTTGCCAGAGGCAGTGTGTTGTTGTTTCTTATCCCCTTGTGTAAAGATTACATGAATTCCCTGAGTTCATCGGAGGCAGTGTGTTGTTGTTTCTTATCCCCTTGTGTAAAGATTACACGAATTCCCTGAGTTCATCGGAGGCAGTGTGTTGTTGTTTCTTATCCCCTTGTGTAAAGATTACACAAATTCCATGAGTTCGCCGGAGGCAGTGTGTTGTTGTTTCTTATTCCCTTGTGTAAAGATTACATGAATTCCCAGAGTTCATCGGAGGCAGTGTGTTGTTGTTTCTTATCCCCTTGTGTAAAGATTACATGAATTCCCTGAGTTCATCGGAGGCAGTGTGTAGTTGTTTCTTATCCCCTTGTGTAGAGATTACACAAATTCCATGAGTTCGCCGGAGGCAGTGTGTTGTTATTTCTTATTCCCTTGTGTAAGGATTACACAAATTCCATGAGTTCGCCAGAGGCAGTGTGTTGTTACAATGAGTGTATATGTAGGTCAGGTAATGTGGGAAGATAGCTGAGCACAGAAAAGACTGTCTGCTTACCTCCTTTGATCCCTCCTCAGTTTCCTCCTTCTCAGCTGCAGGACTGTTGTAGTAGATAACTTTTGCTGGCTTTATCCGCTTCGCAGTCTGGCCAGGGGGTAGCGCAGTTGTCGACGCGGTGTCATCAGCAGAAGCCTGAACAACATTCATACACCAACTACTGACACTGCTACCCTGTAGAAAAATACTTTTTTTTTTTCTGTAAGGAAATACAAAGTAATAAGACCAAATCCAAATAAATAAATAGTGGTTCGGTAACAGCGTTATTACCATCATCAGACAAAGGACTAGAGTGATAAAGCACAATTTAGATTATAGATTATAAACACAAGGTAATAAGACCAAATCCATATAAATAAATAGTGTGTGACGTTTCGGTAACAGCGCTGTTACCATCTTTAGACAAAAGTACTAAGAAGGTACATTCAGTACTTTTGTCTGAAGATGGTAACAATGCTGTTACCGAAACGTCACACACTATTTATTTATTTGGATTTTGTCTTATTACCTTGTGTTTATAAAGGACTAGAGTTTTTATTTACATTTGGTCTTTTATTAAATGTAAATAAACACTTTAGTCCATTGTCTGATGATGGACAAAAGGTCTGATGATAGTAACAAGGCCGTTACTGAAACGTCACACACTATTAATTTTATTTGGTCTTATTACCCTAGAGTTCTTATCAACAAGTATAACTTGTAAAACGACACTTGAAGTTACACCGCAAAAAGGTTAGAAATAGTCAATATTTCACCTTGAAATAAATTTTGATTTTTCATTGAAAAGAAACTCATGCGGTGTAACTTCAAGTGTCGTTTTACAATCACAGGCCGCAGTGTATTATATTGTATTATAAGTTACTTTATGTATTATTTATGAATGGAGAAATACATCCAGGGTAGCCTAGTGGACATGGCATCTGCCTGGTAAGCAGAACATTGTGGGTTCGATTCCCATCCCTGGACACTTTTATTTTTCCATTCATCATTACTCTTCATAATTCACCCTTTCATACCTCATCCAAAAAGGTTAGAAATAGTCAATATTTCACCTTGAAATAAATTTTGATTTTTCATTGAAAAGAAACTCATGTGGTGTAACTTCAAGTGTCGTTTTACAATCACAAGCTGCAGTGTATTATATTATAAAGTATAACTTGTATAATACAAATTGTGCCATATCATTCTAGAAGGAAAAATTCCCTCCCTGTATTTTTTATATACAGTTAAACCTGTCTATAGCACCCCCTTTTGGGACTCACCATAATAGGGTGCTATATAGAGGGAGTGCTATAGACAGGTCACTTTTAATGTAAATCGCATCGTACTACGTATTTAAAATTGGGTGCTATAGAGAGGAGGTGCTAAAGACAGGTCACTTTTAATGTAAATCGCATCGTACTACATATTTAAAATCTGGCGCTATAGAGAGGGAGGCACTATTTAGAGGGGGCGCTATAGACATGTTTAACTGTATTAAATAAATTAATTCACAGACAATGATGACTTAGCCCAGTGTTTCTAAGTAAGCTGTGGGTTCAAAGTGATATTTGGATTATAAAAACCAAATTTTTGTAATGCTTTTTTTTTTCTAATACTGGAAGTTTGTAACCTTAATTGATAAATTCCCCTCCACCTCGTTCTGTTTCCAAATAACTCTCTAGTTTCTTAGCTCAACATTTAAAATTGACATTTACAGTAAAACCCCTCTATAGTGAACCCCAATGGGACAGAGCTTTTGGTTCACTATAGCCACGGTTTGGCTATTTTTTTTTACTTTTCAAAAATTTTTGACCGTATAATTAAAAAACAGCCATACACACAAGAAGAGGCTGCCTCTTAATAGTGGTCACTTTATTTTAATTCCCTTAATTGACTAATTTCCTTATATTAATACTGAATAATAATAGAAATCATTAGATAATAGGTTCTTCTTATGATTAACATACATGTACCTCTATGTCTAAGTTAAAAATCAAGACAAATCCTAGGCAAAGTTTTATTAAATATATAATTAAAGATATGAAATGATTTTAAAACATCATTATCACATTATATAATACAATTTTTACTTGAAAAAATGGCTCTAATACCTTGTGGTTTCAAAGCATTCTTCCAAGCATGCACCATTCAAATAAAGTTAGTGTTTTTCTTCCATTTCATGTTTCCCCATATTCTTCTAGGTCTAGATTTCGTTTTTTTTTTTTTAACCTGCCATGCAAAACATTGCTGACTTTAAAATCACCATAGTTAATGGCATAAAAATAATTTTTGTTTCATCACGGGACCGTTTATTTGGACTTTGTTTTTTAGCCCTAAAACGTACGATCGCGGCAAAAGTTGAAGTTGATTCCTCTTTGTAACAATTTTTAATAACTTTATATTTTATCTTTTATAATAGAAAAGTTATATTCTCTTATTTTAATATGTTCTTAACATTTTGCCTATGTTGTTTCACTTTGAAAAGTTCTGAAAATGGCCTTTTTTTTTTTTTAATGAAATAATGCTTTTGTTTTTAAAATGCCTTTGTTTTCTTCATTTTGGAAGCCATTTGCATTTTTTATATTTCAAATTTAATGGATGCAAAGATATTCTAATTAATAAAAAGTATAATGTGTAAAAATTTATACAACATACAGCAAAAATAAAGTGCAAAAATCAAACAAACAATGCCGCTAAATTTATTGTTTTGAAATCGCGATCCGCGAGCTTTAAACATGCTCAAAATTTTATTTTATTTTTTTTTTTAATTACAATTCTAAGTTCGTTATAAGCATAGTATTTTTAATAGATTTTATCATTTTGGGACCCGAAATAGGTTCGTTATAGGGGTAGTTCGTTATTCTAAAAATCGCAAAGTTCGTTATAACGATGGTATTTTCAATGGAATGGAATTGGGAATCGGCGTGGGTTCGTTATAAGGGAAGGTTCGTTATATCCAGGGTTCGTTATAGCGGGGTTTTACTGTATATAAAAAAGGACAAAAATTCTGCGAGCATCAAATCTCTATTGTAAATAAACACTAAACAAATCTGAGCTTTTGGAAGTGTCTCTTTAATCTGAAGTAGTAAGAAAGACATGGAATTTGTGTAATCTTTACACAAGGGGATAAGAAATAACAACAAGAAAGACAACAACAAATCATGATACGATGAACTTACTCTTGAAAGCTTTTAACAATTTTAAACTAATAAAGAAATTTATTGCAATTCTCCTGATTATGATAAATTATTATTGTTTTTTTTTTTTTTTGCTTATCCCTAGTACACGTGGTACAGGCCATGATAATCATGGTGGGTAGTTAGCGACTGCTTTTTACTGTAAGCGCACCACATGTCTACACATGTGAAAGCAGTTCGACTTTGCACTTACAAATGTGCCAGAGCCCCGTTTGGTTACTTGCACTAGCTGGTGGGGTTGGACTTTTGCAAGAATCGGGGGACCATTGGAGCATTTTTTTTTTTAAACAGAAAAAAGTGTCCAATGCAGGGATCGAACCCGGGTCGTAGTGGTCATAAACCAAACGGTTTAACCAGCCTTCCACCGACCCCCCCATTATTATTGTAATTATTCTAAACCATGTGGTTGCAATAACAAAATCATAGTAGTGTACATATGCTATAACAACTATAACAAAGGTTGATTGTATTTAGAAAACAAAAAGTTAACTCCGCCTTTGCCAATCCCAAGCCCGGATAAAAAAGGAGGAGGGGGAGCAGTAACAAGCTTGCTATAAAAAACTGGGCTCAGCTGGCCCGTCTGATAGTACCCTGTAAGGTCTCCTAATCCAGGGATACAGGATGAGCAGCGTTTGTACTCCATGTTAGGAGCGGCTGTACATGGCGTATGTTCCTCATGTCAGAGGTGGCCATTTCTTTTGGAGCTAAGTCATCCTGCCACTGAGTAGTGCTCCCAGTCTTAATGACAAAGGCAGATGCATTCTACTTCACCCAGTCATGATGGTTGTCAAACAGACACCATCAAGGGTTACAACTTGATATCCTAATATGATTGAGTGGAGATAAGAAAGAAGAAGAATAATAAAGCACAATTTGGATTATAGATTATAATACAAGAAAATAAGACCTAATCCAAATAATTTATTAGTGTGTGACGTTTCGGCAACAGCATTGTCACCATCATCAGACAAAAGAAGTAATGTTCCAATAAAGAAAAGGTTAAAGAATTTATTTCACTCTTTTAGACATCCCATTGTTTCCACCATGAATAACAGTCAATAGTCACTTAAGTTAGGCCTAAATCATCAAGTAAACAAATCACCTGTGAACATCAGCCTGTATATTTTTGCATACATTGTAAGAATTTTAAAGCACGGTGTGTATGCTAATTACGGTCACTGTGTTCCTCATGCAAAAGTATTGTGAATTTTTTCACAATAAATTTGCATTTAAACAGGAATATATTCTAATATGTAAAAATTTGATATTAAAAAATTGTTCAAATTATTGATAGTGTTGAAATATCGTTAGGTCAAACACAAGCTAATAAGACCAAATCCAAATAAATAAATAGTGTGTGACGTTTCGGTAACAGCGTTGTTACCATCTTCAGACAAAAGTACTGAATGAGAAATTTTACCACGTGTACTTTTTCCAGTAGTTTTGTCTGAAGATGGTAACAACGCTGTTACCGAAACATCACACACTATTTATTTATTTCGATTTGGTCTTATTACCTTGTGTTTATAATCTATAATCCCCAAATTGTGTCTCTTATCAGCGTTAGGTCAAATTAACATTTGCTATTTGATAGGCTGGAGGTTGGGACATGAAAACATGTTCTAATTACAGCAAGTGTCAAATTATCATTATTGTGTGTTGAATTGTATGGCTATACTGTATTTAGGCTGTGGAGATAAGGTACAATTTGGATAATAGATTAGAAACTTATAAGATATTCAATAACATTAGGTGATAATGAAGACTAGATTGCATTGTTCATCAAAAACCAATTTAAAAAATAGGCTTTAAAAATTAACAGGATATAAAATATTTTAATAAAACTTGACAAAACATCCATAATTATATAAAAATTTAAACTAAAACAACCTAGATATGATTTTTAATATAAATCTCATTTAAATTTTAAAATATATACATCTATATATATAAAAATGAATGTATGTGTGTCTGTTTGTCCTTTATGCCTGACCAAACCACTCATTGGAACGCCATGAAACTTTGGGAAGTTATTTAGTATAGTACTGGGAAGGTTTCTAGCAAATAAAATTTTTGAAATAACTTTTCGCTTTAAAATAATCAAGATAAATATTCTAATTTATCTGTTATAATTCAACAATCTGCTCTAAATATTATCATGATGATACGATGATTTTGTAATGTAGAAAATTAGGAAAGACAAAATTCAGGATGACACGGCAATTTATTTGAGACAAGAATAATGATACAATTCCAAGGCAAGATACTATTCCTTTAACTTCAAATTACCGAGGGAACCAATTAATATTGATTTTATTCAACTTATCGAGTATTTTTCAAGGGACCGGGAAAAAATGTTCACTTTATCGAGAGATTCGTTAGACAAACCTTTACTCGGGTAAAACCCGGGCGAAGCCGGGTACGTCCGCTAGTGTTGAATAAAATATGTATATATTATATAAAGAAAATAGATGAATGTTTGTATTTTAGATTATGTTGAGGATTATGGTAATGGTAATGCAGTCGTGGTTGAATCTTGAAAGTATGATTACTAAAAATAAGTTTTGATAAGAGATTGTTTTAATTGAGCTTTAGGATTATATAATAACCATAATTTGGTAAAAGCACTGCCTGGCTTAAGGCGAGTAGAATAAGGAAAACAAAATATTATTTACATAATGTACAAAGATTTGAGCCGGCCATCGGGGAACAACAACAATGAGTATTTATAGGGAAAGCACGACCTCTGGCGGCCAATTTAGCAGTATTTGTAACTATGAAATATATTTTTAAATATAATAATATTTTAATATAACATTTTGAATAATACACCTTTATATAACATAATTTTTTTTAATTTTAATCTAAATTATACAGAAATGTATGTATTATAACAGTTAGGAATATAAATATAATTAAAAAATCAAATGTAGATTCTTAGCAAGTATATCAACCAATCAGAAACAAACATGTAAATAAGGTTATATAGAAGTTAACTAATCTCTGGACATTCCAAAATATCAGTTAATAACAAAGATAAATATTATGCTCTTTGAGGCACTTTTATTTAAACTCTTAGTTACAAACTAATCTTTAGATAATAAAGGCATATATTGGATTTAATAAAATATTTATTTTGCCAATATTTCGGTTGGCTGAACGCCAAACCTTTATCGAGGCATTACATTTTTGTATATACAGTTTGTTTTTGAGTTTGTGTATACAAAAATGTAATGCCTCGATAAAGGTTTGGCGTTCAGCCAGCCGAAATATTGGCAAAATAAATATTTTATTAAATCCAATATATGCCTTTTATTATCTAATGAATTAAGTATGGATTGCTCTATTTTCAAAACTAATCTTTGTGTGAAGGGTACTTTTGAACATTTTAAAATTGTCTTCTGCTTTTTTATTATGGGGTTAATTATGAAAGAAAAAGAAATTCTAAAAATAATTCTCAATGAATTATACAAATATATAATGTCTTTCATTATTTATTTTTGTGTTTAAAATTCGAGAAATTTTAATTTTTATTAAATTTAAATAATTTAAATTTAAATAATTTTTATTTTAAATAATTGTTCAGTAATTTTAACACATTGATTAGATTTTATTAAAATTAAATTATAACCTGGCTATTAGTTTCATCTTTTGGTTTTCCCATTTTAAACGATCTATTATTATTTTACATTATCAATTAAGTCTCATCTCTAGCTGTCAAGTTACACATTTTAAAATAGAAACCATACAACAATCAATTTTTTCTTTTGGCAAAACAATGTTAATAAACATATAAAGTCAAAATTATTTTGCGACAATTTATTCTGTGTAATTTTTGAAATGTTAATATTTTCAATTAATATATTTTACAATTTTGTTAATATTAAAAGCACACCTGAAAAACTACAATATATATATATAATATATGAAGATAACTATACTCACCAAAAATATCAAAGTTAACTGACTTCAACCAGTTAAAGCATTCACGAGCGAAGAGCGTGCTTCAAGGGAAAAGAAATGCTCTTTAAATTTCAAAGTACATTTTAAAAATATACAATCAGTTTATATTTAAAATAAATATATTTTCTAAATTCAAATATGCACATATTTACATTTTTACACATAATTACATAAATTGTGAGGAAATGCTGAAGTACAGTAAATTTATAATCTAAAAAATCTGATGGTAAAAAAAAAAATTGATTCTCTGAAAAAAAGTGGAATTCGATAATAATAATATATATTTCGAAAAGTATTCATTATAAATCATTTTATTGCTTTATTATTCATCATAGTTATAATATGCTCTACCTCCTATTAATTCAGTCAGCCTTAACATAAAGTATTTATGGAATCTGTTGGATAACTGAATGCTACGACAGCTAGCGCCACACTGGAACTATCATCATCACAACTGTTTGTTTACCTTCTTCTCTATATTACAATAACTGTTCGCTACCATAACTTTGTTTTTTCTTGCTAAATGGATAATAAAGATTATTATTATATAATCATCAACGTCCTCATGCCTTCATACGAGCTGTAAGTACCTAAATCTTACAACAATTAGATTATGAGACTGAGTATTGCATGAAATTCAACTAACGAGTTAAGACAAAGAAAAAAGGCTTAGCAAAAATGGCGTCACTCCCGAGCCACGATGTAACCCTAGATAAGCTCGACGGCTATAACTACTCACTATGGTCTTTCAAAATTGAAATGCTCTTGCAAAAGGAAGATCTTTGGGAAGTTGTCACCGAAAATATTCCAGATGAACCTAAAATCGAATGGAAAAAGAAAGACTCAAAAGCTAGAGCTATCATTAATCTAAGCATCGCCGACTCACAAATAGTGCATGTCAAAAACCTACTAACAGCCAAAGCTACCTGGGACACTCTTAAAAATATCTATGAAAGAAAAACACTCTCAGGAAAAATTTATTTGCTAAGGAAACTATACAGCTTAAAACTCGAAGAAGACAAAGACATGCAGCAGCACATCACTACCATGATGGAACTAGTTGACAAACTGCGAACCATTGGCGAAACACTAAAGGACTCTCACATCACGGCTATACTGCTTTGCTCGCTTCCAAAGAGCTACTCCAATCTCATCACGATGTTGGAATCAAGGCCTGATGACGAGCTAACGCTTGAATTTACCAAGAACAAACTCCTTGATGAACACACACGCAGAGTAGAAAGCTCGAAAGACGAAAGCACCGCATCAAAAGCCTTAAAAAGCCTCCATGGAGCTTCAAGCCAAAGAAGAGAAAAAGAAAAGAAATTCTGTTCTTTCTGCCACAAACCAAACCACTCCAAAGAAGAATGTTGGCACTATCAAAAGCGAAACAACAGCAACAAAGAGTACAAATATGAAAACTTCAGAAGAGGAAACGTACCAAAGTACACAAATCAGTCGCGTGTCACCCAAGAACAACCCACAAATCAGAGAACAACAAAAGGACCTAACCCAAAAGCTCTCAATTGCACTCAACGAGAAGCAAGTGTACACAACTGGTTCATCGACTCTGGAGCCACATCTCATATGGCGTACGATGAAAGCTTCTTCACTGAACTTAACAGAGAACAAACACAAAATGTTGTGGTTGCTAATGGCAATAAGCTGCAGGTCAGAGGGATAGGACAAGGAGAAATCAAAGTCATCACACCCCAAGGAAAGACTGACACCTTACTTCTCACAAAAGTTCTCTACATTCCGGAACTAACAGACAACCTTCTGTCAGTGAGTGCGGCCACCTCCAACGGATGTAAAGTAACGTTCAACAGAGATTGGTGTACCATCGAAAGAGACAACACAGCCCTCGCGAACGGTATACTTGACAATGGAATATACCGACTCCACCTGGATGACAACCCCCAAACTCGCACATTCAAAGCAAATGTTGCAAAACAAAACCACTGCAAGAACAAAAATTGCCTCATGCTCTGGCACGACAGACTAGGACACAGAAATATAGAATCAATTAAGAAGATTCGAAATGAGAACCTAGCAAGAGGACTAAGTCTAAATAACTGTTCGCACAGCACAGACTGCGTTCAGTGCATTCAAGGAAAACTCACCGAAACCCCCATTTCCAAAGAAGACAGAGTACAGAGCAACTGAAACGCTTCAACTTGTCCACAGTGATATCTGCGGTCCATTACCAACTAACTCTCTCAGCGGTAAGAGATACTTCATCACCTTCACTGATGACTACAGCAGATACACGAAGACCTACCTCCTGAAAGGAAAAGACGAAGTCTATGAAAAAATAAAAGACTACGTCATCTCAGCACACACGGAATTTGGAAAAAATATCCAAACCATACGGACAGACAACAGACAACGGTCGTGAGTACGTAAACCGACAAGTCGAAGATTTCCTGAACCAAAGCGGAATCAAACATCAGCTAACAGTCCCCTACTCACCAGCCCAGAACGGAGTAGCCGAAAGGAAAAATCGATCACTAATGGAGATGACAAGATGCATGCTGTTTGACTCAGGACTCCCACAGTCTCTATGGGCGGAAGCGGTTACCACAGCTAATTACCTACACAACCGAATACCCTCGAAAGCTACAGACAAGACTCCTTTTGAACTATGGACCAACAGGAAGCCCAGTCTGAAGCATCTAAAAAGATTCGGATGTAAAGCCTTCGCCTATATTCCCAAGATAAAAAGAAACAAGTTGGATAGCAAAGTTATCGAAGGGATTTTTCTTGGATACGATGATCGAAGCAAAGGATACAGAATCCTGCACGATACAGACAACATCACAATCAGCAGATCCGTAAAATTTATAGAAAAAGAAAATGGGTTTCACCACGCTTCCACAAAAACAACTTCACCACAAGTACTAAGTACAGATCTAACTTCCTCCAATCATTTTGGTAATGCAGAGGAAAGTCAGGAACCAGGAACACAACCCGAAAACCTTGAGGACTCAGAAACCGAGGATTACCTTTAACCCAGTACAAGCACAGGAACACAAGTGGTCACACAAAGAAGATCCACGAGACCAACAAAGGGAATACCTCCCATAAGAAATGACTACATGCTGTACAAAACTGAAGCTCAAGACATTCAGACACCTACCAACTACTCGGAAGTCCTACAATTACCAAAAATAGAAAGAGAAAAATGGCTACAAGCAATGAACGAAGAACTAAATTCTCTTGAGAAGAACAATGTATGGGAACTAACGACTCTACCTAAGGACAAAAAGATCATAGGATGTAAATGGACCTATAAACAGAAACTCAATTCCAAAGGAGAAATAGAGCGGTACAAAGCCAGACTCGTAGCAAAAGGGTTCAATCAGAAATTTTAGCCGAGACTACGAAGAAACCTTTGCACCAATTGTGAAGCATTCTACAATTAGAGCCTTCCTAGCTGCATCAGTCTACAAAGGGATGCAAGTGATCCACCTCGATGTGAAGACAGCGTTCCTACACGGCGACCTAGATAAAGAACTCTACATGGAACTCCCAGAAGGACTCCATACAAAACAAACAAACAAAGTCTGCAAACTAAAGAAGGCAATTTACGGTCTAAAACAAGCTGGAAGATCTTGGAACACAAAAATTGCAAGCACTCTAATTAAAAATAACTTCAAACAGAGCATTGTAGACCCATGCCTATTCACCAAGAATGAAGAAAACCATTCCATCTACTTGATTCTATATGTGGATGACATGCTCCTTGCAAGCGATTCCGAAATAATCATCCAAAACACTGTAAAAACTCTCGAAAAAGAATTTGAAATAAAGAACCTTGGAGACCCCACTCAATTCATTGGTATAGAAATCTCAAGGAACAGAGAAGGTGAACTCCTACTGAGCCAAAAGAATAAAATCCAAGAATTAGTTGAAAGGTACAATCTCCAAGAAGCGAAACCTACTTTCACTCCCATGGAAAGCGGATACCCCGGTATATCTGATGAAAAACTTCTACCAAACAACGTCCAATACCAACAACTGATAGGCTCACTATTGTACCTAAGCGTAGTATCCAGACCAGATATCGCAGCTCCAGTCTGCATACTCAGCAGCAGAAACCAGAATCCTAGAAATTGTGACTGGAATGCAGCAAAAAGAATCGTAAGATATCTAAAAACTACTAAAGAACTCGAGCTACGCATATCTAACCAAAAGCCTCCCACGCTGGAAGCATACAGTGATGCCACATGGGCAAGCGACAACACCGACAGAAAATCACTAAGCGGAAACTTGTTCCTACTGGGATCAAACCCCATCTCATGGATGACTGGGAAACAAGGTTGCGTATCTCTCTCATCCACCGAAGCGGAACTAATCTCCGCGGCTGAAGCCTCACAAGAACTGTTATGGCTTCTCGACTTGCTAAAGGATCTCGAACTGGAACAGAAAGCTCCAATCTACTTCCACCAAGACAATCAATCATGTCTCAAGATATGTTCATCCGAAAAAGTGTCTTCTAGAACCAAGCACATCGCAACCAAGATCCATCACCTGAAGGATCTTCAGAAGAAGACAGTGATAAAAATGGTCTACTGCCCAACTGGCGACATGAAGGCGGACATTCAGACCAAGCCGCTACCAAGGCCGACATTTGAGAAGTTACGCTACAACCTCGTGATGTCTCCACATTCATGCCGGGGATTTGTTGGATAACTGAATGCTACGACAGCTAGCGCCACACTGGACCTATCATCATCACAACTGTTTGTTTACCTTCTTCTCTATATTACAATAACTGTTCGCTACCATAACTTTGTTTTTTCTTGCTAAATGGATAATAAAGATTATTATTATATAATCATCAACGTCCTCATGCCTTCATACGAGCTGTAAGTACCTAAATCTTACAACAGAATCTAAAATCTCTTGAAACAAATTACAGTGGTACCTCGACATACGAGTTTAATTCGTTCCGCAACCTTGCTCGTATCTCGAAGCAAATTTCCCCATACAAAACAATTGAACTACCATTAATTCCAACCTCCAAAATGTCACCCCAGTTATTTTTGTTACGTGGTTTTAAATAATAAAAACGTATTTATAAATATCAAATATTTATTGCACAAAACAAAAAAGAGAATGTAAAGAAATTAATTAGATATCCTCACTGGTCTTTGCCTTTTTCGCTACATTTTTCTCGCTTTCACCTGTAGGCCGTTTAGAAAAAAACATGTCCAAGGAGGTTTGTTTCTTCCTCCCTCTCAGAATGTTCTGATCTGAACTTGCTGCCTCACCATGTCTGACAACGGAGTGAATACCGCTCCTCTTTTTAAAATTCTCAAACCAGGCTTTAAATGACTCTATGCCTCGTCGATGGAAGTCTGCGGGGTTTGCTTCAGCAAATCTCCGTAGATCGCTCTTGCCTTCTCACAAATGATGGTCTGCGTCAAGGTATCTCCTTGGAGCTGCTTTTCTGTCACCTACACCATCAGCAGTTTCTCCATATTTTCATGAAGGGAGGTTCACAGCTCGGAAATTATCGTAAGGCCCTTAGCCGGCGTTACACTCTTTAACGACTCCTTCAGCACAGAACATATCATGGACGTACTACGGCCATACTGCCTCGACAAGTCAAAAACTCGAACACCTTGCTCATGTTTTTCTATATTTCACGTTTTAATTCAATATTCATCATCTTTTTCTTAGCACTTGACTTTATTCGCCGCTAGGAGGCTGATCCGACCGGCTGCGTGTTGCCTTAGCTCCGGTAAATATTTGTTTTGAAAATTGTTTATATCTTAGTTATTATATATTGACCTAAAAATATTTTCTCCTTGCTTTTTGATTTCTCAAATTCGATCTTCTAAATAATACTATATATATTTATTGAAAAGTAAAATAAAGTTAACGGTGAAACAAAATGAGATTAATTGCAAAAATTGCATATTTGATGATTGTTTTATACATGGTGATTTGCATAACAAGGCCAATAGAGCTTACGGTGAAATTTGCCGATTTTAAGACTAAACTCAATAAGATGAAATATGACAGGGATAGAGATGGTGTAACTTTGAAGCACTGTTCGATGGCTTACTGGCTAAAAGTGATCACGGCCTTATTGATAATTGGATGTATAGAACTAAATCCAGGGCCGAAAAGACAGGCCACATTGACAAATATACCTCACTCAACTCCAGACCAGGCACCAATGGACGATTTAAAGCTACTGATAATTAACCTTTCGGCTGAAGTGAACAGATTGGGAGAGAAAATGGATGCAAGGTTGCTTAATATTGAGCAGAAGATGGAGGTTTGGGAGCGAAGAATGACGGGAATTGAAACATCTATGGCCTCGTGCACAGATGCACTGGCGACTAACACGAGGTTAATTTCTCACAATACCCTAAAAATAAGGAATCTGGAAGAACGCGCGGAGGCTTTGGAGAGACGAGCCCGAGAAAACAACTTAATAATATATGGCATTGAATCAGCAGAGACTGACAGTCGGGAACTGCTGCTACAAAAGGTCAAGAAGTTAATGGCGGAAGATATGCAGATTACCGATGATGTGGTAATTGCCGAATGTCATCGCCTGGGCAGGGGACCAAAGGCGCCTATTCTGATCGAGGTTCCTGATCACGAGTCCAGAATAAGTCTCCTAAAGAACTCATTCAAACTTCGAATGCTCAATATTTTTATGAGCAGGGATTACAGCCCCCAGATTAGAGAGCAGGGAAAAATCTTGATAGAAAAGAGAAAGGAACTTTACAAGAAAGGTATAGGATCGAAGTTGAGGGATAATAAACTTCTCCTAAACGGCATCAACTACATGGTAGTGGAGGGACAGGTGGTGAATGCCAAAGGAGAACTAATATAGCTAGAGGCACACCCGCGGATCTCTGTAAATAGATGTAAATACTCAGGTAATAAAATACATACAAATGAAGATGTACAATCTAGAAACAAATCTCAACTCACAGAAACTCCTCATACTTCACATAGCAAGACTCATACTATTAAAGAAAGTCAACTTAAGGGCACAAATCTGAAACATAATAAAATTAAGATCAAAAAAATAAAACCAATGGTTGACATAGCTAAAAACGAACGATTCATGTATTGGAATATAAACGGCTTTTTTAGGATAAATTCTCTCTTTCCACTGTTCGAATATTCGAAACAATTTGAGATGTTCGCGCTTACAGAAACTTGGTGCCACTTCAATATCGACTTGAACCTGGCGAACTTCGGAATGTACCAATCACCTGCTGTAAAGTCATCAGATAAAGGGAGAGGCTCCGGAGGTATAATTCTCGGCATAAATAAACAACTACAGCCCCAAATTGACAATGTTGAAATCGAAACCTCTTGGATTGCAGTCACACTCAATCCAAGTTTAGACAATGACTCACCAGCGATCTGCGTAATATTCGTATATCTACCCCCAAACGATACGCATGCTACAAAACTTGGACGACTATTTCATTTGATGGAAAATAAGATATATAACGGGTTTGAAATAATACTGGTCGGCGACCTGAATGTCCGTATTGGCAATCTGGGGGGTTACCATAATTTGATAGATACTTCAAACCTTTTTTCAACCACCCGAAATTCCTGTGACCTAACAAAATCTGCCAAAGCGGAAATATTTATTGACTTACTTGATAAAAATCACTTAACTATAATAAATGGTAGATCCATTAATGATAAAAGTGGTAAATTTACATTCATCTCCGGAAGAGGCTCTTCTGTGTTAGATCTGGCGATTGTCTCACCTGCGGTGCTTGAACACATAGCAGATTTTGAAATTGGTTGTATGCCATATTCGGATCACTTACCAATAATTTTAAAGTTTATCGGCCCTAATAATAAAACTGAAAATTGTTACATGGAGCCTAAGGCCAAAATTAAATTTTCCTGGTCAGTAGATAAAATCCCAACATATATAGAAACTTTAAAAGAATTAACTCCCGAACATCCAGCGGACTCCACAATTGATACTCAGGCTGAGGATTTTACTGGTTTAATTCAAACAGCAATGTTACGCTCGGGGACGCGGATGGAGGCAAAAACAAAAAATACAAAATCTAAGCCATGGTTCGACAAAGACTGTTATTTGGCTAAAAAGGAAATGAAACAAAATCTAAAATTATACGTAAAACATAATATCTCGGCCGATAAAATTGCATACTTGTCGAGTAAGAAGAAATATTCAGCTATCCTAAAGCTCAAAAAAAGGGAATATACTGACAAAATTCAAGTTATCCTCAGTAATGTAAAAGATCCTTCCCAATTTTGGAAGACTATTAATTCACTTAAATATAGGAATAACCTACAAGGTGAAATTTCTACTGCAGACTGGCAAGTCTTCTACCGGGAGTTACTTGGTCCAAATTTAACAAAAGTTGTACAGTTACCACTTGAGATATTGGACATTGACCCCGAATTAGATTGTGAAATATCTCTAACTGAGGTCACAAAGGAAATTTCCAAATTGGGTAAAAATAAGGCTACAGGACTTGATGAAATTCCTAACGAAGCGATTAAATATTTGTTAGAAGAACATACAATTTATCTCAGGAACTTATTTAATAAAATCTTAGGGACATCCCAAGTTCCTCAACAATGGACAAAAACGATAATCCACCCAATATTTAAAAATGGAGATCCGGACAACCCGTCAAATTACAGAGGAATATCCCTGATTTCTAACCTATCGAAATTATTTACATCTATCTTGAAGACAAGATTGAATGATTGGATGGAGAGAAAGTCAATTTTGGCAGAAAATCAGGCTGGTTTTAGAAAAGGCTACTCTTGTCAGGACCACATTTTCACGCTCGTATCATTAATTCAAATGACCCTTAGCCGTAGAATGGGAAAGTTATATGCCTTCTTCATTGACCTAAGGAAGGCCTTTGATACCGTGCCGCACCATCTACTTTGGAAAAAATTAGCATTAAATGGTCTGAGTTGCCGATTTATTAAACTAATTAAGAACTATTATACACAAATGACGGCAACAGTCAGATGGCGGGGTTCCTTCACGGAGGCTATCAAAATACAAGCGGGAGTATTGCAGGGGGAGCCGTTGTCACCTTATTTATTTATTCTCTTCCTAAACGATCTGGTACACCTGTTCGATGAATCAGAACTGCCAGGCATAAATCTTGAGAATTATGGAACTATACACCTTTTACTGTATGCAGACGACATAGTGATCTTAGGAGAATCGAAAATAAATTTGCAATTGAAGATTAACTTACTTAAAAAGTACTTAGAAGAGAACTGCCTAACGTTAAACCAAAATAAATCTAAAATAATGGTGTTTAGAAACGGTGGAAGAACAGCTCGTTCCGAGACATGGTTTTGGGGTCAGCAACCCCTGACAATAGTAGCTAAGTATACATATCTGGGTTACCCTCTGACTACAAAAATCTCGACCCAATATGCTTCCCAATACTTTAGAAACAAAGCACTGAATGCAATTAATGCACTTTGGAGAATCCTTACAAAGGCGCGAATAAAGTCCTTTACCTCAGTGATGAAACTTCTTGACACTATTGTTCTTCCTACTTTACTATATGCGGCACCAATGTGGGCAATCAACCAGCTGAAGACAGTCAATAATACCCAAGATACATTTCTTCGTCGTCTCTTAGACTTACCAAACTTCACACCAGGATATGTCCTCAGAAGAGAATGTGGAAGAATATCAACTGAACTTAATGCTGTAAAACTCACATTAAAGTTTTGGGTCAGGATTTTAAAAATGGAGACGAGCAGATTACCACATGCTTGCTTAAATCATCTCTGGAAAGTCACCGCGAAAAAGGAAATAGAAAACAGCTTTACTCAAAATTTAATAAAAATTCTAGACTCCAAGGGATATTCCTTTCTGAAGGGCTGCGAAGACTACTTAGCCATACAGAAAGAATTGCCAGGCATAATTAGAACTACCACAGACCAACTAATTCAAAACGATCAGATGAAAATCACTGATTCAACCCACTTTGCCCACTACAAATTTTTGAGTGAATCATTCATGACAGAGGAGTACCTACGATTAAATATCTCGCTTCCCAACAAAAGACTAGTTGCACAACATAGAGTTTTATGGCAATTTTTCAGGGAAGAAAGAAAAGACTTCTGGAAAGAAAATGGCCGGAACTGTTTACTTTGTAAGGATCTCATGGATGATAATTTGGTTCACTATTTCTTCCAATGCCCTCTCTTAACAGAAAAACGTACTGAAACTTTCCCAAGCCCTACCTCTGGTCAATTTAGATACCATAGCATATGTCAACTTCTCTCTTCAGATCTGAATGATAAATTACTGATTGATAAATACTTTAAGTTCTGTACAGAAGCTGGGCGCATGAGAAAGAATGCAGGGCAAAGGATACTGGAGGATGATCCATCTGTAAATAGGTAACAAACCTTATTTTTGTTGTAAATGTTTCCTCTTCCCTCTCCTCTTGTTGACGTGTAAATACGGCGAATCCTGTATGGGGCGGAATGCCCTAAATAAAGGCTTTTGTTGTTGTTGTTGTTGTAGCACTTGACTTTTTACAAACTTTCTTCCGATCCATGGTTATAAAAATAAATGAACTAAAACTGGAAATGTAAACGCAACACAAAACGCGAACACAAAACACAACTTATCACAGCGGAAGCACGCTGCTAACTGATCGTGATGGCGCGACTGCGTGTTACTACCTGTTTTGTTTTAACTTTAAAAGCACACAAAAATATAATAAACTTGAATTTGTTTATTCAAGTCTCAAAAAACAAAGCTTTGCATATAGAACAAATAATAATGAAGAAGAAAGAAACATTTTAGGAAAAGCAAAAACAAAACAAAAGTACTTGTTGTTTATGTTGTTCTTGTGTCTATTTGATCACGCAGAATGCAACTGAACTAAGTATTTGTTTATTAACATCTATAAATTATAACGTGGTTATATATCTAAGTGTTTACAAGTCGAGTCGGCAGTGTTGCCAGATCAATCATAACATGTTTCCTTTAAACAAAAATAAAAAGGATTGCAGTTCTCCTAGTCTCTATAACGCAAAGGTTTTCTCACTGTTCTACCACTGCGGGTTCGCACACTAGGAGAAGTAGATGATTCTTCACCTTTCTTGGCAACGTTCTCCCTTGGATCATATGCTCTTCTGTTTTCAGAAGTGGGTCTTCCGTGATCTTGTATGTTGTCATCCATGGCTGTCCCTGCTTGAGATCCAGGAATGCTTGGACTTTGACTTGTTGGGGCAGAGTCTTCTACACTGAACTTTCTCGGTCTAAGGTGAGACCTGTTCCTGCGGTATTCAGAACCACTTGGTGTTTTCACCATATATGAGCGTGGAGTTTCATGCTTTGCGGTTACTGTTGCCGGAACCCATTTTCTATGCCTTTCCTGCAACATGATGTTGTCTCCTACTTCCAAAGGTCTCAAAATTCTCTTTGGACTTCCTGCATACTTTTGTTGATGGTCTCTCAATTTTTGATAATTCTTTGTTGTGTCAAACAGTGGTTTCAACTGTTGTCGGGTGTATGTCGAAAGAGTTCTCACAGATCTTCCCATTAGCATTTGGGTCGGAGATGGCAAGTCATACTTAGGTGTGTTGTTGAACTCCATCAAAGCCAGATTGGGATCTCTTCCTGACTTCACAGCTTTAATTATCAGTCCTTTGATGGTTTGAATTGTCCTCTCAACTTGTCCATTAGATCTTGGATATTTGGGACTGGAGGTTTGGTGTTTGAATTCATATTTCTGAGCAAAATTTTTGAATCCAGTAGAGTTAAAAGGGGGTCCATTATCCGAAACTAGAGTTCTTGGAATTCCATGAGTCCTGAAAATGGTTTTCAACTGCAGGATGGTTTCGGTTTCTCTTTTGCTTGATAATTTCCGGATTTCAACAAACTTTGAGTGGTAATCGACAACCAAGATGGAACTGGTTCCACTCACCTCCATGAAATCTACAGCAATTTTTTCCCATGGAAATTCAGGGATTTCATGAGCTATTCTTGACTCCTCAGGATTCTTTCTTGAATATTCCTGACATGTTCTGCACTTTTCCACTTCATTTTCTACTTGTGTTATCATGCCTGGCCAGTAAAATGCTGATCTTGCTTTTTCTTTGGAAGCTGCTATGCCCTGGTGTGATGAATGAACAACCTGCAGGATTTCTTTTCGAAGAGTCGATGGCACCATGATGCAATTTCCTTTGTAAACAATTCCGTCACTCACATGAATTTCATCTTGAAATTGCCAGTAGGGTTTTGCTTCATCACAGACCTTAGTTTTATATTTCGGCCATCCATTCTTCGCATACTCTATTAGTTGTATCAAGGTGTGGTCCCCATGAGTTTCCTTTTGTAGTCTCTTTATTTTTTCATCTGTGGTAACCAGCAACATGTGCACTGATTCAGTTTGACCTTCTAAATAGCTTGTGTCCACCTCATCTTTTAATGGATCTCTAGACAGATGGTCAGCTACAAACATGTTTTTCCCTGGTGTAAACTTCAAAGATATTTGAAATCTCATCAGACGTAAGACCATTCTTTGCAGTCTTGGGGAAAGCTTTTCTAAAGGTTTCTTAACAATACTCAGGAGAGGTTTGTGGTCAGTTTCCACAATAACATCATTTCCCCAAATATAGTACTGGAAGCGTTCACATCCAAAGACTATAGCCAAAAGTTCTTTCTCTATCTGTGCGTATTTTCTTTGAGTTGCATTCAGGCTGAAGGACGCATACTCAATTGCATGTCCCCCTTGCATGAGCACTGTACCAATACCATATTGGCTTGCATCAGATGAAATGGTGATTGGCTTGGTTGGGTCAAAAAATGTCAATATTGGAGCATTCGAGACCATATCCTTGAGTTTTTTAAAACAATCAATTTCTTCGCCTCCAAATTTCCATTCACTCTTGTTGCTTATCAATTTCCTTAGAGGTGCAGTCTTGTCAGAAAGATTAGGAATGAATTTGCCAAGGTACGTTACCATACCTAAGAATCTTTGGACTTCAGTCTTGTTCTCAGGTCTTTTCAACTTTTGTATTGCCTCTGCTCTTGAAGCTTGAATGGCTATTCCATCTCGACTGATTATATGGCCTAAGAAATTTACTTTGTCGACAGCTATCTGCTGCTTCTTAGCATTGAGCTTGACATTATTTTCTTCCAACCTTCGAAGAACTGTTTCAAGGTTTCGGTTGTGCTCTTCCATTGTGCTTCCATAGATCAAAATGTCATCCATATAGCAAGCAGTTCCCTGGAGACCTGAAAGAATATTGTTTATGCATCGCTGGAATACCTCCGATGCACTGTCCAATCCATAGGGAAGTCGCTTGAGCCGGAATCTTCCAAAGGGAGTCGCAATGGTGCACAGGTTGGTGCTTTCTTTGTCTAATGGGACTTGCCAGAAAGCTGATGATGCATCAAATACAGAGAAAACTGTAGCACCTTTCAGTTCAGAAAATATTGTTTCAGCTGTTGGCAGAATATAGCGCTCTCTCTGAATATACTTGTTCAGTTCCCTGGGGTCCATGCAAATTCTGACATCTCCAGAAGGTTTTTGTACCACTACAATAGGGTGTGTCCATTCGCTTGGTTCTTCAACTTTTTCAATAATGTCAAGTTTTTCCATCCGTTCCAATTCTGCTTTAACTTTTTCTCTAATGGAAAAAGGAATTTTTCTGCTTGGAGCAATAACTGGAGTTGCATTTTCTTTTAGTCTAATCTTTTGTTCAATTGGCAGTCTTCCTATGCCTTCAAATATATTTTTGTGCCTGTTCAAAATTTCTTTTGCTAAATTGTTTTGCTCTGTTTGGACAGCATCACATTTCTTAATTAGTGAAAGCTTTTCAATAGCTTCTATTCCTAAAATTGGTTGATAGTATCCATCAGCAATGAAAAATTCTAGACTTTCCGTCTTATTTTTAGTTTTGCAATTTAGTGTGGCAATTCCTTTTATCTTGATTTCATGTCCTGTATATGATGTTAGCTTTCGGTTAGTCTGAAATATTTCCAAACCTTTCATTTGTCTGGTCAATGTGTATGGCAAAACATTTACTTCTGCTCCAGAGTCCAACTTGAAACATATTTCCTTTCCATTCACTATGATGGATTTTTTCCATTCCAAAGTATGGACTACTTTTGCTTCATGTATTGACCATACAGTTTCTTCTGTTTCATCATTCAGACTTCTGATAGCTGAACTTTTACAGAAAGCTGCAAAATGATTCATCTTTTTGCATTTGGAGCATCTTTTACCCCATGCAGGACAATTTTTTTGCTCTGTGGGACTTTCCACACCTTTGGCATTTGAATTCTTTTTCAGATTCTTGATTTTGTTTTGGACTGTGTTTCTTTTCATATTTTCTTATTTGACAAATGTTCTGGTTGTTCTGCATGATCTTGATCTGTTGCTTGCTTATTTCATCTGTTTTGCACATTTCAATGGCTTTTAGAAGAGTTAAATTGGGCTCTCTTAAGAGGCGTTCCTGCAAAGCCTTGTCTTGTATTCCATACACAATGCGATCCCTAATTAAACTATCCTTTTGTGATTCAAATTCACATGATGTGGATAATCCTTTTAGTTCTGTTATAAAACTATCGATGGATTCACCATCCTTCTGGGTCGCTGAAAAAAATTTGAATCTTTCAAAAATGACGTTCTTTTTAGGCTCGCAAAAATCATCAAATTTGTTTATTACAAGATCGAAATTTTCTGCTTCATCTTCTTTTAAATGAAATGTGTTGAAAACTTCCAAGGCTTCTTCGCCAATAAAATTTAATAAAATGGCAACTTTCAGTTTATCAGGCTTTGTGGCTTTTTCTGTTGCTTCAAGATAAAGCATTAATCGCTGTTTGAACCTTCGCCAATTTTCCGCTACATTTCCGTGCAAGGCGAGTTCGCTAGGCCTAACAAAGTCCATGTTTTCTTTTTTTCACTAATATTTTTCAATAATATATTTATTTGAAAAAGTACTCACTTTTCCGCTGCCACCATGTTGTTTATGTTGTTCTTGTGTCTATTTGATCACGCAGAATGCAACTGAACTAAGTATTTGTTTATTAACATCTATAAATTATAACGTGGTTATATATCTAAGTGTTTACAAGTCGAGTCGGCAGTGTTGCCAGATCAATCATAACAGTACTGGTCAAAAAGAAACATTTAAAATCACAGATTAATATCTTCAACACTACCGAACCGAACTCGTATCTCGAATTTCGCTCGCTCGTAACTAAAAGCAAAAAATCACTTGCTCGTCGGCTCGTATCTCGAAAAACTCGTATGTTGGGCACTCGTATGTCGAGGTACCACTGTATTGTCAAATGGAAAAACTTAAACTTCGTCTTAACATTATATATTTTATGTTAAACACAAAGACCCTGCAATTAGTTATCTATATGTAAAAGGTATTGTTGGGAAAAAAAAGAAGAATAGTAAATCAATGATCTTGAAATACTTTTAGACTGACAACACTGTAATATAAAAACCTAGAACAAAGGAGTGTTGGTTTTGTTTACAAAATTAGTAATTGTAATGTAAATTGTTAAATGTTCTTTTTCTCTCTCTCTTTGAAAATAATAAATTTAAAATACTTTCTTAAAAGGTAAAATTGGCTAATTCTTTAAAACCACTTCAGCTGTATGTAAACTTGTTATTTGTTGTTTCGTTGTCTGAACCATAAGAGATTCCCAACAGGTATTACATACCCCTCTCCCTCAATTAAATGAATATTATAGATTTAAATTTTTAATTATCCTAATTTCGTATATATATTGTGAAACTTTTCAATTTTCTCCACGAAAATGCTCAAAATTTTTCTATATTTATTGGGAGTACAAATAGGTTTTGAGGGATTTGCAAAAGAAGCCACAACAAATAGTATATAAATAGCATCGGACCTTGTAAGGTTTCATGTTAAGGCTTCATCATTTCCCCAAAAAATCAGAAGGAGTCTTTTCACTCAAGTGTAAGGGACATTTTTTTTTTGTGCTCTAACCATGTCAACCTTTGTGCCAACAAAACACAATTTGCGGGAAGCGCTGCTTTTTTGTTTTAATTTGAAGAAAGGTGCAGCTGATGGATATAGATTGCTGTTTGAGGCATATGGGGAACATGCTCTATCAATAAAAGCATGTGAGTACTGGTTTCGGCATTTCAAAAGTGGCGATTTTGACACCAGAGACAAAGAACGCGGAGGGAGGCCAATAAAGTTCGAAGACGCTGAAGTGGAGGCTTTATTGGACGAAGATTCAAGCCAAACTCAAGAGGAGCTCGCTGAAACCTTGGGAGTGACTCAACAAGCGATATCGAACCATCTCAAGGTCATATGTATGGTGCAAAAACAAGGAAATTGGGTTCCATATGAACTCAAGCCAGGAAACATCGAGCGCCTTATTTGCAAGTGCGGACTACTGCTCAAAAGACAAAATCGGAAAGGTTTTTTGCATAGAATCGTGACGGGGACGAAAAGTGGATTCACTACGACAACCCAAAGCGCAGAAAATCGTGGGGTGAGCAAGGTCATGTATCAACTTCAACGGCCAAACTGAATATTCATGGCAAGAAGCTGATGCTGTGCATCCATTGGGATCAGCTAGGAGTGATCTACTATGAGCTACTTCAGCCTTACGAAACCATCACTGGAGAACGTTACCAACAACAATTGATGCGATTAAGCCGAGCATTGAAGATCAAACGCCCACTATATGCCAAAAGACATGACAAGGTGATCTATCAGCACGACAACGCTCGGCCACATGTTGCAAAAGTTGTCAAGGAGACTTTGGAGGCGCTTCAATGGGATGTCCTACCCCACCCGCCGTATTCACCAGACATTGCTCCTTCAGACTACCACATGTTCCATTCGATGACACATGGCCTGGCCGAGCAGTACTTTACTTCTTACGAAGAGGCGAAAAATTGGGTCGATGTTTGGATCGCCTCAAAAGACGAAGATTTTTTTCGACAGGGTATGCTGCCTGAAAGATGGGGGAAAGTCGTTGCTAAAGATGGACAATACTTTGAATGAAATATATCGTACTGATTTCCCTGAATAAAGCTTCGAATTCATAAAAAATCCCTCAAAACTTATTTGTACGCCTAATATTAAAACATTTTCAATTATAATTTTTTAATTTCATATTGACTAAAAAATCTGGTTGGTTATAACAGTCAAAATATTATTTTAAAATAATTTATTTTGATCAGAAAAATAGTGGTTTTTAGTAGTAAAATATTTAATGCATATGATAGGAATTGTTTGCAATGCAAATAATATCCCAAACAATTCATCAAAAGTCATATTTATAGAAATAGAAACCCAACAATAAACAGTAGTCAAAGCCAGAAACCATTCTTCATAATTCCCTACAGTTATGGAATAGAAAGAATAGGCAGAACTCTCAAAATATACAATATCAATATTAGATACCAGTCCGCCTTAAACCTATGAAATCGTCTCTGACACCCTATAACCAAAAGAAACCCAAAAAAGAAACCATATCCAACCTCATATACTGTATACCATGTAAATCCTGTACATCATCCTACATTGGAAAAATTGGAAAAACCTTAATAGAGAGACTCAATCACAACACAAGACAGCCTTCATAAACCATAGCCCTTCATCATTACTTATAGACCATGCAATTAAGCAAGGACATATACCAGATTTTGATAATGCAATAGTTTCACACCACAATGAGCAGGATAAACACTTAGATTATTTTAGGAGAGCTGGGCTTCAATAGGAAGATAAAAACACCATAATCATACCTAGGGTTAAAATAAAAATAGTCAAATATACATAGCATTTTATTTCTGAAAATGCACAATGATTCAATTTAAATGGTTTGGTGACACCAACATCTATCTATATATATATATAAATGAATGTTTGTATGTTTGTTGGTTTGTATGTCCGGTATACAAATTCGCAGTAGTTCACTAAATCAAACCAAAATTTCCATACATAGGTAAAAAATAACGGGGATGATGATAGGCTATTTTAAAAAATATATAAATCAATTTTTAAAACTATATATTCAAATTATTTTACTTAGCTCACGAGCAGCGCCCTCTATCAAGTACTAAAAGGTTATAAATACGTTTAAAATCTAAATCTCTTCAATATTTTATTAATAATAGTTCGCTTAACAACACATATAATATAAATATTTGTTGGACCATATTTTCACAAAACAGACCCAACAATGATGTAAACATTTTACATCATATATGTACAGTGTCTCGTCGAAGTGCTTGTTGTCCAGATGGAGAATTCCCCACCGAGGAAAGGCCGAGAAGATGGCGGACAATGCTCCAAAGACCAAAGCCGGGGAAGACGCCCAGTTGGAGATGGCACTGACCCTCTCCAAACTGACCAGCCCTCCACAGAAGGACAGCGAGGAGGACGATTAAGAAATGGAGAACTTGGATTAGCTCTGGGCTTGTATCCCAAAGTCCGCTGCAGAAAGGCCCAGATGGAGAATGTACAGAATGTACATATGTAATATATGTTTATAACCAATCCCTTCCTTTATATGCAAGATGAAAGGTCTAAAATTTTATTATTACCACATCGAAATTTAAATTTATTTTATTCCAAAGAATAAAAATAGTTAAATATTTTAAGAAGAAATACTAAATTAAAATCTCAAGGAATCGACCTGATACATTTTATTATTTTATTATTAATTTAGAATTATCTAAATTTTTTATTACCACTTCGAAATTTTAAAATTATTTTTTTTTATTCCAAAGAATAAAACTAATTAAATATTTTAAGGAGAAATACTAAATTAAAATCTCAAGGAATCAACCTGATACATTTTATTATTTTATTATTAATTTAGAATTATCTTATTTTTTTTATTACCACATCGAAATTTAAATTTATTTTATTCCAAAGAATAAAACTAGTTAAATATTTTAAGAAGAAATACTAAATTAAAATCTCAAGGAATCGACATGATACATTTTATTATTTTTATTATTAATTTAGAATTATTTATTCCATAGAATAATTTTTATTTTTATTTTCGAATATATTCAGCGAAATTAAATTATTTTTTTTTTACTCTGTAAAACTAAGATGATAAAATTTTGGAGGGACGCTATTTTCAAATTTTTTTGAGAGTTGGGATCGAATAACTGAAGGCGAAGGTCAGAAGAATCGAGTCGAGATGGGCCCAGGATGGTATGTAAGGAAAGCATAATGGTAAGTTAATATCATTAAGAATCTATATTTTGCGGGTCAAAAATGCCTGATTTTAAATTAAGGAGAGGTCTCTTATCGTCCTTAACGAGTTTTGTTATCTAAAATTTTTTTTTTTTTTTGGCGTGGCGTGCTGAGCTATTCTTATAAAATTACGATTCCCTCTATGTGTAGAGTATTACAAATTAAAACAAAGTATTAGACCTCTATCTTGCATATAAACCCCCCCTTTTGCGTCAAAATATAGAGAATTTTAGTCATAATAAAATTAATATGTATTTCATTTATCAATTTATATATATTTTTTTGTGTTTTATATCAGTCTAGACATACAATGGTATCTTCCATGGTAGTTAAAAACAATGTGCTAAATGTACACATCCCATTGAGAATCGAATCTGTATTTGTGTGAATTATGCCTTGGTGTGTTTGCATTTGGACAGATATCTAAAGGTCCAACATATTTATAAATTCCCATAAAGTATATTGGGATAAAGTGTGTGTGTGTTATTCAAAAAATCGTAAAGGTGATGATTATAAACTTTATCATTATAAAAATTGACCTAATAATATCGTGGTATTAAGAACCTCTCTTCGTTAACCCCACTTTGAGGTTTACCCTCGGTACCATATTGTAATATGGAGGTTGAACTTACATAGAAGGATTTGATATACTAATATAGTATTTCAAATTTGAAAGTGTGTTAACATTTAGGTTTGTTTTAATCGTATATTGTACTTTTCTTTTATTTGTGTGTTTGCCGTGGCGAGTAGATCAATTAGATATCAAAACAACGTATTTCGACATGTACAAATACGGCTTAACATATTTATATAATAACCGCTCTAATTTGAAATATTTGGTAGGTTTTATTTATTTATATATTTTCATTTTTAGATATAACTGATCTAATTCGCCGTTTAAAATAACTGCTCTTGAAATATTTGGTATGTTTTATTTATTTATATATTTTCATTTTTAGATATAACTGATCTAATTTGCCGTTTAAAATAACTGCTCTAATTCGAGATATTTAGTATGTTTTATTTGTGTTCACTCTATTTCTATTTATTTGAAGTATTATAATTTCCATGTTTCAAAACCCTATTTCAAAAAGGTCGTTAGAAATATGTAAGGCTTGAAATAGCTTTACATGCGAATATTTATAATGCCAAGCGTAGCTTAATGGTTAGGTGTGCGGCTTCGTATTTCCACAACCTTGGTTCGAAATTTAGCCTGGGTGTTTTTTTTTTTTTTATATTATTGAAGCAAAGTTTTTTTTTACAGTACCAACATTTCCATACATAGGTTAAAAAATACGAGGAAAAAGATAGGCTATTTTAAATTATATATAAATTAAATATTAAAACTATATATTCAAATTATTCTACTTAGCTCACGAACAGCGCCCTCTATCAAGGTTATAAATACGTTTAAAATCGAAATCTTCTCAAAATTTTATTAATAATAGTTCGCTTACTAATTAGAATACTTGATCTAAATTGAAATATTTATAGACGTTCGCTCGATTTGAAGATTTATATCGTAACTAATCTGACTGTAAAGTTTGGAGCGGGACGTTTCACAAGAGTGACATCCACGGCGCCAATTTATAATTGTAACGAATAGTGTTTGAATAAAACATTTAATCGGGTAAACCCGGGCGTTGCCCGGGTCATTCGTCTAGTAGGTTATATAAAACAACACTTCTCGTACGCGCATCACGCAGATAATAAGCTTACAAGGAGTTTGAATTTTTTCTATAAGAAGATAGGCGAACACCCTCTTCGAAATATCGAATTTTAATAAATATAATTGATACAAAATATGCTCTTATTTCAATTTATCAAAATTGGATTGATCGATATTCAATACATACTTTATATGTGTAAAAAAAGGAATATTATCCATAAATTATACATTAGAATCAAAATAACCATTTGAAACTGTGACCAGAATGAAAAACAAAGAAATATTTTACACACAAAAAAGCAACTTTATTAAGACCACTGGTCTTATACAGATTCCTGAAAGGAGGAAGATGTCCACAAGTGTGAACAAAATTGCCTCTAACAATAACAACAAAACAGAATACTGGTGACATCAAAGACTTTCCACTTTCTTTAAGTTTTTGTAATGAGTGTTTTTTTTTATGATATTCGAAGAAATGCCGAAATTGCTCTTTGAAGTTATGTTGTTTCACTGTGTGATTCAAAAGTTTGCTGATTCCCACAAAGATAGCGGCATGTTTATGATTAGTATTTTTTTTACCGTGTATATATATAGCACAAGGGATTACATCCTCTCAGTTGAAGTCATGCCTACTCTACTGTATGTGCTCGTGACTGCAATCGTCTGCTTATCTGGGAATTTGTATGCTGAAAATTTCGAAAAATGCCTTCTGAATTCCCTCAACTACTCCATAAATCCCTGCCAGGACGTCTACCAATTCACTTGCAACAAAGTCGCTCCAAGAAATGGACCTTCCAACAGCACCATGGGTAATGTTGTTGTTGTTGTCGTGTCCAATGATGAGCCTCAGATGTCTCCATGCATTTCTATCACAGCAGCAGCAATGTCCACTATCTCAGGTGTGTAAAGCTGCTTCTCTAGGTCTAACTATGCCATGGGTAATCTTAGCCTTGAAACCACTACAAAGCTTGCCAAACTTCTCTTACAGGTCCACAAAGATGCCTCATCCAATATACCTATACCGGCAAAGAAAACAGGTTCACTATTCTCTAGTTGCATAAATTACAGAGTAATTCTTCAAATTCCTCTTGATTTGATTAAATCGAGCATTAATCTTCCTTGCAAAGCAAGTCCATTGGTTCACATCAAGCCTCCTGATCTTAAAGGCTACTCAGCTCAGAGGATTATGCCATGTCTTCGCCTTTTAGAAAAAACAATGGGCTATGCTCTTGACTATATCTACAACATCTACGGAAATTCTTCTCCTGATCTACAGAAATCCCAGGAGCTCATGGAAACCATTAAAGCCTCCTTTATGAAGAACGTCCAGAATCTTGAATGGGCTGATTCTACTTTCAAGAAGAATGTCCTCAATAAGTTAAAGGAGATCTTTCTTGCTTATCCCTAGTACACGTGGTACAGGCCATGATAATCATGGTGGGTAGAAGTAGGCGATTGCTTTTACTGTAAGTGCACCACATGTCTACATATGTGAAAAGCAATTCGACTTTGCACTTACAAATGTGCCAGAGCCCCGTTTGGTTACTTGCACTCGATGGTGGGGTTGGACTTTTGCAAGAATCGGGAGCCATTGGAGCATTTTTTTCATCAGAAAAAAGTGTCCATGCGGAATTGAACCCGGGTCGTAGCGGTCAAAAACCAACGGTTTCGACCCGTTAAAGGAGATGAAGTTCTACAATGGTTATCCCAAATGGGCAAATGATACTAACGCCCTCAATCGCTACTATCCCAAATTGGGAAAATTTAGAAACAAATATATTTTAGCCACTGTTAAGGTTCATTATTATCTGAAGAGAAAAATACTTCCATCGAATGCTAACTTACCAGAAGAATTACCGCCAAGTAGATAGTTAATACTTTATACTCTCCTAATGGAAATTACTTCTATTTGCCTTCTGCTATTCAGGCATCTTCATTCTATGAACTAGATCGTCCCGCGTATTTCAACTACGCATCGTTAGGATATGTGATTGCACATGAAATGACGCACTCTATGGATTCTCCAAGAGATAAGAAAATATGGACGCTAGAAGCACTTAAGGTGTACTACAAGTAAGTTACTTGCTATGATTCAGATACAGGAAATTCGAACTAAAGGATTGCCTATCATAGGTATGTTGACCAGAAATGAGAACATTGCAGATAATGGAGCTCTTCATCATAACTATACTACTTATTTCAAATGGTCAAAACAAAGTCAGATAGTCTTTTTTCTGAATATACATCAGCTCATCTCTTCTTTCTTTCAAATGTCCTAACTTGGTGCGATTCCAAAGGCGATCACTATGATCTTAAAGTACATTCATCTCCCAAAGATCGAGCAAGAGTATTCCACTATCTCTTTTTAAACTTTATGCAGAAACCTACAAATGTAACTCCATGGATCCCATGGTGAGCAGTACCAAATGCAATCTCTGGTAGGATCTAGTTTCAGATAGAATTACAATATTTATAAATTTAAACCACATTTGTTATATTAATTATTTTTATTATGATGGTAATAATCCAAACTATCTCTCTAAAGACTGTTTTGCAATTATAGAAATTATTAGATGAGAAATAATTAAATCAAATACCTAAACACTAATATAATACAATTTTTGCCATCACACACTTTTTGCCTGTGGTTTATTTGTTACGTCTGTATTGCTATTCTATGGCACTTCTACTATTTATTATTGATATACTTTCAGTATGAAGGAAATTGCACTGGGGGAATTCTCTGGTGAAGCTGGGTTATTCATCTAGTTATATATATGTGGTAATATAAGGTGGGAAGAGAAATAAGGACACCACAAGTTGGAGACGGAACCCAGACAACCAGAGAGAGAGAGGGGGGGGGGGGGGGAGAGAGACGGGCCTGCCACCGCTGAGCGGCCGTTCGTGTCGCACACAATCACCAACTGTCCTAAAAGTCCCAAGGTGTTAACAGACGGCCCCATTTGCCGCCCCTTGGAATGTCGCTGCTGTCTCAAGTAACTGGACTTTACATCCCGTCTCTCTCTGGCTGGCTCTAGGTTTGCTTTATTATTCCTGGAAGAGTATATATTATGACATATAAATTTTAATTTTATTTAATTAATTGTTCCCACAGAGTATGTGTGTAAGATCACAAGTAAATAGTCGCTAACTGAAAAAAAACTTTGTTTATTATTCTATAAGTTTTTCTTTTATTTTGTTCAATCTCTTGTAAATCAATGAAAATAATATTTGATTAATCTTCTTGGAATGAGTATCTTTAAAAAGCCTAATCAAAGTCAACAATTGGCAACAGAACATGGTCTGATATAAATCTCAGAAGCGAAAATATTTAATCAGAAGTTAAGCAAGAAGTTTATTCTGATTGGTGAACTGAAGCGCTTCTGAGAAGATTTAAGGTATTTATATAGATTAATTTAAATTATATCTATATATTCCATGTTTAAATACCACCCAAGATTTAAATAAATTGAAGGTACTTTTTGTATTTAAATTATATTGGTCTGTCTATATAATACTTCAAAATCTCCTAAACATCATAAACCAGTCCTGGAATGAAAATAAAAAATCAATCATAGTACCCATTCCCAAACCAAACAAAGACCTTTCATCTTGTGAAAACTACAGACCAATTGCATTAACAAGCATAATCTGTAAGATCACAGAACATATGATTAGATCCATAGAAGTCTCATGAATTGGCTAATTGAAAATAATAAATTGAACTATTACAAAACCGCCTATAGAGCAAACATAGTGTGGAATACCAGCTTTTTTACTTCACATAAACAGCAATAAGCGTTTTTCAGGAGAAGCCAAGCAAAAAAAAAAAAACTACAGCATTCTACAGAGTTTGAAGACACAAGCTGATCAATATTGCAGATGATTTAGGAATAAGAGGGAAACTTCTGATCTGGATAGCGACTTCTTGAGGGATAGGGGATCCCAGGTGCAATATAACAGCACAAATTCAAAATAACCAGAATGTGAGTGGAGTGCCATACAAAAATAACCATATATGCAGACGACATCACCATATGGAATACAAGTACACACATAAGAAACATAGAATCCAATCTTGATTCCTCTATAAAGGAAATTGAAAGTTGGTCCAACTATTTTGCTACTCAACCCTAAAAAACAAAACTTAGCACCTTCACTACAGACTGGAAAAACAGAAGCAAAATTATACCAAAATTATTTCTAAACAACAAATTACTTGAGACAACAAATAATCCAAAATTCCTGGAAGCAACCTTGGATCCAGAACTCCGCTTTACAAAACAGAAACCTATCACAGAAACCTCCTATAGAGCACAAAACAAAATAAGACTAATGAAACACCTTTGCAGCAGCAAATGGGGATCAAAAGCCCAAACTCTCAGACCACCTACACCAGCATAGTTAGGCCTAGATTAGAATATGCCTCTCCAATATGGAACCACGCTTCAAACTCAGCCAAAGAAAACTAAACCTAGCCCAAGCTAAAGCTGCTAAACTAATATTAAGCTTAGTCTCCTCAACAACCAACTCAAAAACAGAAAAGAAAAGTGTACTTCTAGATCATATTTCAAATTAAAATTATAAATCAAATTTCTTCTGATCAGCTAAGCCAGTGATTCTCAACCTTTTTTTTTGTTGCGGCATTATTTTAAAGATTTGAAAATTTGGCGGCACAATTTTAGAATTTCGCGGCACACTTTTGCTAACTTGAATGCAAGAAAATTCAAATTATGTATCAATATTTCTATGCAAAATATAAGTAATATACATCTCTAACATTCAATTTGCTAATTTCGTTATTTTAAAAAGTAAAAAAAATGAAAAAGAAAAAAAGAAAAACCAATACAAACGTGAACATAATCATATGACTAAAATTCGGCGGCACATTTTTAGAATTTCGCGGCACACAAAATTACCGCGGCACATTGGTTGAGAATCACTGAGCTAAGCCCTACCAATATTTTTTCATCGCAGTAAGGACAGTATAAATTTGATTTATTTATGAAAGAAACATTCATGATTTAATGTTTTCATTTGCTCAATTTAAATTGCATTACCACGCGGCAGCTTCCTTTAGAACCTTATGGGCAGCTTCATACTTCATGGCTTGGGTAGTATATGTTTATCAAGCTTCGGAAATTTTTCAAATGACAATACCAATAAAGAAAATGACACTCTATTTTAACAGGGTTGCCAAACTAAAGCGAGAAGTATTTCCTTTTTTATTATCACTGAAAGCAACATCTCTAATATTTTTCACTGAAAAACGACATCTCTAATATTTTTATGTTGAATGAAAACATCGCAATAGTTAGCATTTTGGTTTAGATATGTTCTAGTTGATATAATATCATTCAAAATTGAATAATTTGATTAGTTTTAAATGCCAATATTAGTTCTTATTCCTGAATATCGAAGCACTCGAGGTGTTGTATATATATTAATTAATTGTTCCACAGAGTGCGTGTAAGCTCACAGGTAAATAGGCGCTAACCAAAAGAAAAAAAGTTCCTTTGTATCAGTATTAGTTTCCCTTTTATATTTTGTTCTCTCTCTTGTAAATCAATAAATATAATGTTTAATTAATAATTATTGGAATCAGTTTCATTAATAATTCTAAGAAAAGTCAACAATTGATAGCAGAGCGTGGTTATTTGATATAAAGCACAAAACGAAAATATTTAATCTGAAGATTAAGCAAGAAGTTTATTCTGATCGGTAAACTGAAGCACTTCTAAGAAGATTAAAGGTATTTATATAGATTAAGTTAAATTATATCTATATATTGCATGTTTAAAAGCTACCCAATATTTAAATATATTTAAAATATATATTTGTTTTTAAATTATATATATATTATACTAGCCGAATGACCCGGGCAACGCCTGTGTTTTACCCGATTGAATGTTTTTATTCAAATACTATTTGTTACAATTATAAATTGGCGCCTTAAATAAATGCATATCCTAATCCTAATCAATCAGTCATTGGCCGCCTCTGTCACGGATGGCCGGCGCCCTCCTATTGGACGGCTACGATCACGTGTCATCGTTGGCGCGACGGGTGACCTTGAGTGACGTAATGCCCCCTCCCCCCCTGCCGGCGGCGCGCGCCCGTTGGCTGCCGGCGAGCACTTGACCTCCCTGTGCGCGCGCATCCGTGACAGAGGCGGCCGGCCGATGAGGAAAGACGGTCGTGACTATATATATATATATTGGTTTGTTTATATTAGCTCTCAAAAGGCGAAAATGGCTGAATATAATTTTTTATCAGACATGACGTGGCCACGCAATAATATTAGAAACGAAGGCGATAAAAACGTGGTAATTTTCTTTTATTGATAAAATACAAGCTTTCAGGCAAGAATGCCCTTCCTCAGGTTACAACTGGGCAGGAAACAAAAGTGCCAATTTTATAAGCGAAAGAAGTAAAATAAATTTACATGCTATGAAGAAGTATAGGAAATTTACATACTATTAAAAAGTAAAAAGCAAAGGATTTACATATTTACAGATGAATGGAGAATATTAAAAAAAAAACTATGGACATGAAAATAAAAAGAGAAAAAGGGACGAAAGGAACGCAAAGCATAAGAACACGGTAGAGCGGGTTAAAAGACTAAAAGATACAGTAGGTAAAAAGTTCAGCTGGGGGGAATGGCGGGGTAAAACACGGAGTACTGGGGTGGGAGGTCGATTTTACGGTTAAAACTGGGCGTGCAGTGAGAAACCAAAGATTCAAGGACCAAGCGCTGATACTTGTTCCCGACGCCCTTGTAAACGCATACAGCGCTGTCCAAATTGAACGAGTGGCGGAATTCTGTGATGTGTTGGCATAAGAGAGATTTGCGGTCGTTGGTGCGTATGTTGCGGCTGTGTTCTGATAATCTGGTGCGGATAGATCGACCGGTTTCTCCGATGTAACACTGTTCGCAATCGAGACAGGGGATTTTGTAAATTGCGTTGGTGGCGGTTAGGGGATTAGTTTTGATCGAACTTTTTGTAATCGGATGGCGTAAGGAAGTATAGAGGGAAGGGGTATTATTAAAATAGGTACGCCCCGGTTTCCCACAAAATCACCACTGTAAAAACCATTTCCAAGCGAATTTACACTCACTGTTCCCTCGACTCTTTCAAAAAGAATGAGAAACGTATTGTATACAATCATCTCTCATCCGCCGGTTATCCTCATGATTTTATCAGTCATCATTTTTACTCTCCCAATTCCACCAAAACAGTCCCTTCCCCCTACAAAGACCTTTGTGTTCTCCCGTTTTCTGCCAGGAACTCCGACATTTCTTTCTTTTTACGCAAATTCGGAATACGTACCTATTTTAATAATATCCCTTCCCTCTATACTTCCTTACGCCATCCGATTACAAGAAGTTCGATCAAAACTAATGCCCTAACCGCCACCAACGCAATTTACAAAATCCCCTGTCTCGATTGCGAACAGTGTTACATCGGAGAAACCGGTCGATCTATCCGCACCAGATTATCAGAACACAGCCGCAACATACGCACCAACGACCGCAAATCTCTCTTATGCCAACACATCACAGAATTCCGCCACTCGTTCAATTTGGACAGCGCTGTATGCGTTTACAAGGGCGTCGGGAACAAGTATCAGCGCTTGGTCCTTTAATCTTTGGTTTCTCACTGCACGCCCAGTTTTAACCGTAAAATCGACCTCCCACCCCAGTACTCCGTGTTTTACCCCGCCATTCCCCCCAGCTGAACTTTTTACCTACTGTATCTTTTAGTCTTTTATCCCGCTCTACCGTGTTCTTATGCTTTGCGTTCCTTTCGTCCCTTTTTCTCTTTTTATTTTCATGGCCATAGTTTTTTTTTTTAATATTCTCCATTCATCTGTAAATATGTAAATCCTCTGCTTTTTACTTTTTAATAGTATGTAAATTTCCCATACTTCTTCATAGCATGCAAATTTATTTTACTTCTTTCGCTTATAAAATTGGCACTTTTGTTTCCTGCCCAGTTGTAACCTGAGGAAGGGCATTCTTGCCTGAAAGCTTGTATTTTATCAATAAAAGAAAATTACCACGTTTTTATCGCCTTCGTTTCTAATAATTTTTTATCCCAAAGAAAAATTGAAACATTAACAGGAAATAATTATCAAATATGGGCGTTGAAAATCGGCGCAGTTTTAAGAGGAAAAAAATTATTTAAATGTGCAATTTCCGATCCAGAACCTGATATGGAAGACAAAAGTTCTTGGGATATTTGGAGTGATAAAAATGATGAAGCTTTTGGGATAATCATCACAACATTGACTAATGAACAAGCTGGAATGTTCATAGGAGAAACAAATGCTAAGAAAGTATGGGACTCACTGAGAAAAACATACACAGGCAATTTGTAAGATAAAATTATTGATATAGGCTTAGAATTAAATAACATTTTAGAATGAAAGATAATGAAACTGTAGATGAATATATAACGAGGGCAAAAAATATTGCTGCTAGAAGTTCATCATTAGGGCATCAATTTACCTCAAGAGAACTTTCATTTCATTTTGTCAGAGGCATACATCCAAGGTATGAAAATATTGCTATTGTCTTACGATCTAAGAGAGAGGCAACAATTGAAGAGATTCAACAAACTCTAAGAGAAGAGGAGTCAAGAAGAAATATGAGATTAAATCAATCAGTTGAGAATGGGCATGAACAAGCATACATAATTAAAAATAGAAAAGTTAAACAATTTCAGCCAAAAATATGTTTTGTTTGTAATAAAAAGGAACATCTAGCTAATGATTGCTGGTTTCGAGATATGGACTCCTGATTATAGAAATCACAAATACAGTAGGGAACATTCAAATAACCTAGTGGATACTATGAAAAGTGGAATTAATGAGCAACCATTTGAAACATATGTAAAAGAATTTGAAGATTCACCAGATGAGAGAAATGATAGGCAAATATGGTGTATAGATTCAGGATGCATCGCACATTTAACCCCAAACCTAACTTTGATGGAAAATGTGGTAGATTATGAAAGTGAAATCAACCTAGCTGAGAAGGGCAAAACTACCCAAGCCACAGCCAAAGGAGATATGAGACTTACTACATGCACAAGTGAAGGCCAAGAAAATATTCACATCAAAGATATCTTACATGTACCAAGTTTAAGGAATAATTTCTTGTCAGTATACGAATTAGTCAACAAAGGAAATTCAGTTATTTTCAATAAGGATGGAGCAAAAATTTATAATGAAGGGAATGATTTAGTTACTGAAGCATATATAAAAGATAGAATGTTTATGATGGAAACAAACCTAAGAAATGTACCAATAGCAAAAAATGAAAATGTCATGGCTATAAATACACATTTATCAAATAAAAATAGCAATATAAGTTTATGGCATAAAAGATTAAACCATATTAATGAAGAATACATGAAAAAATGATTCAAGGACATATTGTAAGAGGATTGGATCTAAAATTTGAAAGGTTACCAGAGTGCGAAGCATGCATAATAGGAAAACTGGTGCAGAAGCCATATAATATTACAGAAAATTATACAGTTAAGCCCCTGCAGTTGATTCATATGGATTTATGTGGACCAATGCCATGTCAATCTTTAGGAGGACCTAAGTATTTTCTTGTTATAGTAGATGATTACAGTAGAAGAATCTTTGTATATTTCCTGAGATCAAAAGATGAGACCTTTGAAAGATTTGAAGAATTTAAAGCAAGAGCCGAAAACGAATTAAGTCTTAGAATAAAAGATGTAAGAACGGACAATGGAACTGAATTTTGTAACTCTAGATTTGAAGGACTTTTCAAGAGAAGTGGGATCCATCACCAACATACTCACCACAAAGTAATGGAGTCGCAGAGAGAGTGAATAGGACTCTTATAGATACAGCGAGAACCTTACTAATTGACTCAAAATTACCCATGAAATTTTGGGCAGAGGCAATTGCAACAGCTGCATACACTAAGTATTGTACCCCCCACAGGTCTATCAAACACCATACACCTATGCAGAGATGGAATGGCGGGAAACCATCGGTCAAACACATTCGAATATTTGGATGTTTGACACATTGGCTTGAGAGCAAACCAAGAAGAAACAAGTTTTCACCAAAGGGTAGAAAGGGAATATTTATTGGTTATTTCATTAAAAGAAAAGCCTACAGAATATATGATATAATGACAAAGAGAATCCATGAAGTCAGATAAGTAAAATTTAGTGAAGATAAGAGAGGAATTGATTATGCAAATGATATTCAGGAAGATACTAATTGTGATAATTTGACCTATAAAGTAAATTGTGAAGAAATGGTTGAAGACGTTCTTATCTTGAAAGAAGACAATCCTGTCACAGAGAGTGAAATGAAGTCTCAGGAGGGTACTTCAGAAAAACCAGGTGGTGACACTGAAAATGACTCAACACAAACTGAACCAATACAGGAAAGATGTGTAAAAGGAGGAAGAAAGAAAGGAGAAACAAAGAGCATCTTAGAAGAATGGCACATAGCAAGACTTGAAGAACAAGAAAGAAAATTGATCAAAGAAGGAGTTCGACGCTCACAAAGATTAAAGGATAGGAATTATGCAAACTTAATTATGGAAATAGATCATTATATCCCTGAGAACTTTAAAGAAGCAATGGATAGTGGAGAAAGAAATGAATGGCACAAAGCAATGGAAGAAGAGCTCAGTGAGATAGAGAAACATAAAGTATGGACACTAGTACCAGGGGAAAATGGCATGAAAGTCATCAATAGTAAATGGGTCTACAGTACGAAGAAAACATCAAATGACGGCATATATAAAAGAAAGGCGCAGACCAGTTGCTGTTGGATGCAATCAAAGATATGGTGTGGACTATAAGGATAAACTATGGAAATGTGCAGATAGCCTTGGACTTGCTGGTTAGGGCTTACACACAGGGAAGCGTATGTTGTATATATATTAATTAATTGTTCCACAGAGTGTGTGTAAGCTCACAGGTAAATAGGCGCTAACCGAAACAGAAAAAAGTTCCTTTGTTTCAATATTAGTTTCCCTTTTATATTTTGTTCTCTCTCTTGTAAATCAATAAATATAATGTTTAATTAATAATTATTGGAATCAGTGTCAATAATAATTCTAAGAAAAGTCAACACGAGGGAAGTACTAGCTTACCTGATGTTTACTTTGAACCAATAAAATAAATTTTCTAAACACATTTATGAAAATGGCTAAAAGTTAAGCTAGTAAACATTTTAAAGCGGGAATATAGGAAATATCTAATTCCATATTAAATATCGATTGACTTTATTTGAGAAAATCTCAAATGCTTTATTTTAATGCTTGTTTAAAACGGATATAAAAATGTAGAAAATAGACCAATTTTAATTAAAATAAAGTAAAATTGTTAAAATATTTTTTAAAATCGAAAAAATACCGCTTGAAAATAAAAATGTTGCTATTAAAGTATAAATTGTTGTTATTAAAATGAAAATTGTTGTCATAAAAATGTACTATGTTATTATATATTAAGGTGTAAACTGCTGTCTTAAAATTGCAAAAAAATCTATATATAAATTTTTGAAAATATAAAATAATTACTTCATAAACCTGGGTTATAAATATATCTCTCTCTATAAAATAATTATTTATAACTCTTGACCAACATCCGTTTTCACCTTCCAAACAATCTACTTTTGCGACATGTTTGTTAGATTTTTGTTTTGCTATGGCTTGGAAAATATTTCGTTCTCCCCAATATTATATTTATAAATATCCCAGAGCATCCAATATTATCATACCTGGTATTGCAGTTACATTTATTTTTTGGCCAATTTTACGACAAATTTTGAAAACTGCAACGGATCCTGAGTATAAAGAATTGGTTAGCAGGGTAAGTCCTTTTTTTTTTTCCCTCTTTATTTTCAACACACATAATACATTTTTATTTTAACAATTTTAAATATATATTTCAAGAGTTAAACATAAACAATTAAAAAAAACTAGGTTTTGATTATAAAGTATAATTGAAATCTATGCATATAAATATATGTACATCAAAGCCCCACTATAGTGATCCCCAATGAGACAGAGCTTTTGATTGATAGCCACGTTTTTTTTTTTTTTATTTCCATAATTTTTAGATCATATAATTAAAGGACAGCCATACACAGAAAAAGAAAGCCATTTAATAATGTTCACTTTGTTTTAATTTCCTAGGTTGAAATTGTTCAATTAAACATTAACAAATATCACCCAAGCAGCAATATGATTTTTTTGCCTGCAAAATATGATATTGTCACAGAATAATTATTTTAAATATTCTGTGGTATATCATCATTAATATTTGCATAGTCAACACCCCTTACCATTCTTGTATATTATTACTTGTAAATAATTTTTAGAAATAGTTTGGCATTTTATAAATAAATTATTTTTACTTAAACTTTTATTATACTCGTTACCACTACCGTGACAACTGGTGGAGAAGCTGGAATATTCCCTCGACGCCCAAGCCGTTAGAAGAAGCCGAAGACTACAAGGACTAGAACCTCAAGAAAACATCGCTATGATCAAGCAAGAGACACAGACAAAAATGGGTGAGTACCATTTTCAACCTTTTAGAAACCCTTCTATTTTTACTGGAGAACGCAACCAGAATCCAGAAAAATGGTTGAAAGAATTCCATCGCGTCGCTCGCTACAACTGCTGGGATGATTCAATGTGCCTCGCAAATGTTTATTTTTTCCTCCAAGGAACAGCGCACAGATGGTACGAAAATGTTGAAGAGAAAATTAATTCATGGGATACTTTTGTGAAAATGTTTTCTCAGAATTTCGGACATCATGTCACCCAAAAAGATCAACTCGCAGAGAACCTCAAAACTCGAGCTCAGGGGAAGGAGGAGACCAGTGATTCTTACATTCAAGATGTTCTCCATCTGTGCAGAGAAGTGAATCCGGCTATGATGGAAAATGAAATAGTTGCACACTTGACGAAAGGAATATCGGAGGAGATATATCAGTCAATCATCATTTTAGACATTGCAAGTATCGATGAGTTCATCAAATGGTGCCGAAAAATTGAGGCTTCAAATAAAAAACGTGTAAAAAAACGTGTAGTATTTGACAGACTACCGAATGTTGCCGCCATCGATTCAGCAGACTCTGAATCAATGGAAGACTTAATCCGACGCATCGTGCGTGAAGAAGTTCATCGCGCACTAAATCCGGAGTCAACTACCCCTGAACCATCTTCTCTGAAAGAAATTATCCGAGAAGAGATTGAAAAAAACGTAGCTGCAATTTCGAAGCCTATTCAAAGGCCTCCGCCACGACAGTCGTACCCTAACCAAACACGTACATTCAACCAGGTTCCACGACGTCAGTACCCTACCCAAACGCCCATATATAACCAGACGCCACCACAACGAAGAACGGATGAATGGAGGACGCATGACAACATCCCAATATGTTTTAATTGCGGCCGCCCAGGCCATGTTAAGCGATATTGTAGAGAACGCCGACAATGGACGCAGAGACCCGAAGGACATGCACCAAGCACCCAAGAACCTCAAATGGGTAACCACCAAGCCATAAGAAGCCAAACCTACCGCAGACAATCGCCGTATCCAAACAGAGGAAGATCCCCAAGACGCCAGTCCATTTCCCCAGGCCGCCATACAAGCCAATCCCCACGCCGCTACAATCTAGAAAAAAACTAAGCGTCGCGTCTTCTTTCGAGGGGGAAGCCGCGGGTGTGAAAAACCCTCCATCGTCGACAGCCGCTAAATTACAACAAAATTATGTCGAAATCATCATTGATGACATTGCATTTTCTGCTCTGGTCGATTCAGGTTCCTCTTTTTCAGTTATCTCTGATGGATTAAGACGACAATTAAAAAAGACCATGTTCAAAGATAGCGGAATGACTCTGAAAGTTGCTGATGGCAAGAATGTTACATCGATCGGCCGATGCACAATCAGCTTGAGCATCAATGGATTGGAACAGCCGCTTGAGTTTATCGTCCTCCCTAATAGTAACCCAAGTATTATCCTCGGATGGGATTTCCTAGAGGCATCAAATGCCGTGATTGATTGTGGACGCGCCGAAATCAGATTGGAAGAGGCCAAAGATGTACTAAATTCACCAGCTTCCATGGGAAAGGTTGTGGCTAGCAGAAGCGTCGTAATCCCAGCCGAATCTACCAAACTAATAAATGTTATGAGTGAAGAGCTTAAGGGGCAAAATCAGGTACTTTTTGAACCTTCGAAAAAGGTATTAATTGGAAAAGGGTTAACACTTCCCTGTGCATTATTCAGGCTTTCCCATAATAAAGGAAAACTTTGGATCGTAAATTCTAGCACCACAGCTCAAATAGTTCCTAAGGGAATGTGCCTAGGAAAAATTCAAAGGGTTGAAGAAAATAACTTGACGGCTATTTCAGAATGTTCTGAATCTAATAAGGAGGTGAAAAATGCGAATCATGCCAGTCATGCTGATAAAAGTGACTTTAAATTTTTACAAAATTTAATTAGTGATGATTTATCAGAAGAGCAGCAGTCTCAAATCTTATCAATTTTAAAACGATATGATAAAATATTTGATAAAAATAATGAATCTGTAAAGCAAACTTCATTAGCCAAACAAAATTGAAACTGGAAACCATCAGCCTATTAAGCATAGACCATATCGAGTCTCCCCTACAGAACGCCAAGCAATCCAAACGGAAGTGGACAAAATGCTAGACGCCGGTATTATACGTCATTCAGAAAGTCCATGGTCATCGCCGGTTATTTTAGTGAAGAAGAAGGATGGTAACTGGCGTTTCTGTGTGGATTACAGACGACTAAACAAAGTTACTAAAAAAGACGTTTACCCACTACCCCGAATCGATGATACACTTGACTCCCTGAAAGGAGCCAAATTTTATTCATCAATGGACCTTCGTTCAGGATATTGGCAAATAGAAGTCGACGAAGCAGATAGAGAAAAAAACTGCCTTTATCACCCCTGACGGACTCTACGAATTCCTAGTCATGCCCTTTGGCCTGTGCAATGCCCCTGCAACATTCGAGCGCATGATGGACAAGATATTGAAAGGCCTGAAATGGACGATGGCCCTCTGTTATTTAGACGACATCGTGGTGTATTCCAAATCGTTCAACGAACATTTACACCGGCTTGAAATCATACTACAATGTCTCGACAAAGCGAGCTACGCCTCAACCCCAAAAAGTGCCTTTTCGGAACCAAACGAATAAGAGTGTTTGGACACCTCGTCGATAGTAAAGGTATTTATCCCGATCCAGAAAAGATTGAAGCTATCGCCAGGTTTCCGACCCCAAGATCTATAACAGATGTGAGAAGCTTCATTGGCCTATGTTCCTATTATCGTAGATTTATCGAAAATTTTGCTGAGAAAGCTGCTCCTTTACACGAAGTCCTAAAAAAAGATAATAAATTCATGTGGAACTCTGACCAACAGGATGCTTTTGATTCCTTGAAAGAAGCATTGATGTCTGAACCTGTTCTTGCCTATTTCGAAGAACAACTGCCAACCGAGCTTCATACTGACGCCAGCGGTTATGGAATTGGAGCTGTCCTCGTACAGATCAACGATGGGAAAGAGCGGCCAGTTGGTTATGCTTCAAGAACTTTATCTAAGGCGGAGAAGAATTACTCAACAACGGAAAGAGAATGTTTGGCCGCAATATGGGCCATCAACAAATTTCGACCGTACCTTTTTGGTCGTGAGTTTGTCATCGTCACTGACCACCACGCTCTTTGCTGGTTATCTAATCTGAAGGACCCGACAGGAAGACTAGCAAGATGGGCTTTAAAACTCCAAGAATACAATGTAACGGTTGTTTATAAAAGTGGACGCAAACATCAAGATGCCGACTGTCTTTCTCGAAATCCTCTCCAACTTGAATCGGAAGAAGCATACAATGATGAGGATGATGATATACCCTCAATAACTGCTCTGACGTGCTTCGAGGCTGAACAAAGAAAAGACCCTAAAATTTGTAAATTAATAGAGGAAACAGAAAGATTTGGTGCCGAATCGAAAGGATATGAAATGTTAAAAGGAACCTTATACAAAAAGAATTTCGACCCCCTGGGAAACCAACACCTTTTAGTTATTCCCAAGCACTTACGCTTAGAACTACTGAAAAGTTTACACGACGCTCCCACAGCAGGTCATCTTGGATTTTCGAAGACATATGAGAGAGTTAAAAATAAATATTTCTGGCCAGGACTTCTCCGGGACATACGGAAGTATGTCGCTCATTGTAAAGAGTGCCAAAGAAAGAAACAATCAACTCAAAAGCCACCCGGACTACTTAAGGCCATACCTCCTGCAACCTCCCCTTTTCAGAGAGTTGGAATGGACCTCCTTGGAAGATTTCCCAAGTCTGATAATGGTAATAAATGGATCATAGTCTGTACCGACTATCTTACTCGATTTGCAGTTACTAAAGCCTTACCCACAGGGGAAGCAAAAGAAGCAGCCAAGTTCTTAATGGAAGATGTTGTTCTCAAGCATGGAGCCCCCAGAGAAATCATCACGGACCGAGGACGAGTATTTCAATCCAAGTTGATTGCGGAACTCACCAATCAATGCTCGTCGATACATCGGTTCACGACAGCGTATCATCCCCAGACGAATGGACTGACGGAGAGGTTAAACAAAACCTTAGCCAACATGATCGCTATGTATGTAAGTGTTGAACAGAAGGACTGGGACGTAATCCTGCCCTACGTCACGTTCGCCTACAACACGGCAAAACAAGATACGACAGGTTTTACCCCTTTTAAACTGATTCATGGACGCGAAGCCGAAACAACTGTAGACACTCTTTTCCCAAATCCGCATGAAGATCTCCAAGAGGATTACAGTCAGAAGATTGCCTCGCGAGTCGAAGAAACTAGGCAGCTAGCAAGATTAGAAACCTTGAAAGCCCAAGAAAAGGACAAGGCCAGATATGACTCAAAGCACGAGGCAATGGATTACAACGTCGGTGACCTGGTATGGATTTTCATCCCGATAAGAAAGGTGGGACTCTCAGAAAAACTGATGAAAAGGTACTTCGGGCCATACAGGGTTACTCGGAAACTCTCTGACGTGACCTTCGAAGTTGAACCTTTGGACCAACCAACCAGGAGACGCCAAACAAGAGACCTTGTCCATGTACTGAGAATGAAACCCTACCATGACCCTGAGGACCAAGCTGATCTGTTCAAGTGATAATTACAGCGGGACGCTGTTCATCTAGGAAGGGGGCAATGTCACAGAATAATTATTTTAAATATTCTGTGGTATATCATCATTAATATTTGCATAGTCAACACCCCTTACCATTCTTGTATATTATTACTTGTAAATAATTTTTAGAAATAGTTTGGCATTTTATAAATAAATTATTTTTACTTAAACTTTTATTATACTCGTTACCACTACCGTGACAATATTTTCAAAAGTTTCCAAGGGGGAAGTCAGGTATTGGTTTTGCAAATAGGTTAAGAATTGATTACTCATACTTTCTATAAGTGATTTGAGCGTTTGTTGCAATCCTTGTCACTGTTAGAGAATAGGGGAGACACCGTTGAGTTTGGCCGTATCTGACCTATGACGTCAAAATGACGTCACGATGTAAACAAAGGTTACGACTGGCTCATTTTTTTTTTTTTTTAAATTCGATTTAATTATTAATATTTTAATACCAGCGACTAATTTATAGTGTCAAGATATATATAAAGGATTTTTTATTTTAATAATTTTCTATTAGCAATTTTTAAATTATTTTTTTAGCACCAACGTAAACAAAGAAATAATGGCGTAATACGTTCCAATGGTGCCAAAGGTTATATTTATAAATAGGAATATACAAAAAAATATAAAAATAATAAAATTATTAAAATATTACATATTTATAATAATAAAACTATTAATAAATTACATTAACCTAACCTAACCTGAACCTAACCTAACCTAACCTAACCTTACCTGAACGAACCTGAACCTAACCTAACCTAACCTGAACGAACCTGAACCTAACCTAACCTAACCTAAAGCTAACTTAAACTAACCTAACCTAAGCGAACCTAACCTAACCTAAGCGAACCTAACCTAACCTAACCTGAACGAACCTTAACCTAACCTAACCTAAACCGAACTTAAACTAACCTAAATTAGCAACGAAATTTTTATATTGATTAATAATTAATTTTATAATAATTTTAAATATCGGACACCATTGCTCTCAAGGTGCATTCACAACATACACGTGTTTACAAATGCGCTAAATATTAAAAAAAAAAAATCTATTTAAAATTAGCAGGTCATTTAGAAAAAAAAAAAAATATATATTGAAACTATAAATTAGTCGCAGGTATTTAGAATATCATTAATTAAATCGTGTTTAAAAAAAAAATGAGCCAGTCGTAACCTTTGTTTACATCGTGACGTCATTTTGACGTCATAGGTCAGATACGGCCAAACTCAACGGTGTCTCCCGAGAATAGAGGTGCAACATGAAACAATTTGGAGAAAGCAATTTTATCAAACACATTTTTACACAATTATAGATTATAAGTAATAAGACCAAATAAATAAATAGTGTGTGACCTTTTGGTAACAGTTTTGTTACTGAAACGTCATACACTATTTATTTATTTAGACTAATTACCTTTTGTTTACATTTTTACATATAATGGTGTGTTGTCAATCCAATCTTTTGATTAATAATAATAAATTCTGAACATTAAAATCTTTTCAAAATGACACCAAAAAATGAATAGAAACTGTTTATTGTAACTTGTGATAAAGCACAATTTGGATTATAGATTATAAACACAAGGTAATAAGACCAAATAAATAAATAGTGTGTGACGTTTCGGTAACAGCGTTGTTTCCATCTTTAGACAAAGGGACTGAATCATTCAGTAATTTTGTCTGAAGATTTTTTTTATTTATTTATTGTTACAAAAGCACGAAGTCCAAAGGACTATTGTGCTGTGCTAGTATTATTTACATATATATATGATTAATTATTTACACGATGGATTAGTAGTGTTTTGTAAATTATTGTACAAATAGTTCTAAACTTAACAAAGTTCTCATAAGATAGAGTATATACACAAAGAGAATTTGGTAATGTTTCAAAGTATCTACATACAATTTGATTAGTCAGAGGGCAAGATAAAAGAAGATGCTCTGGTGATTCAACATCTAAGCGGCATTCACACGTTGGATCACTGATAGAATTCAGTTTGAATAGGAAACTTAAGAATGGTCCTTTGCCAGTTAAGAATAAAGTAGTGAATTTATCAGAAGAAATGAAATTTGGGACAGCAATTGGAAAGAATTTCTTGAACAGTTCATTAGATTGAGAAAGATAAAACTTAAATTTTAGATCCAGATATAGTTTGTTTAATTCTTTTGAAGGGGTTTTTTGAGTGTTCGATCTGTGAGAGAATTTGTCATATTATACTTTGTTTGTAATAATTCAAGATAATCGGACAGTAAAGGGGTTTTCGCTAGTATATGTGTGATGTAAGAAGATGAAGTCCTATAAGCATGAATGCATCTAATAAGAATTTGATATTGTATAGAATTCAACTTGTCTGAAGATGGTAACAACACTGTTACCGAAACATCACACACTATTTATAAAATTGGATTTGGTCTTATTACCTTGTGTTTATTGTAACTTGTGTTTCACTTGTACCACAAAATGGGGGGAAAATTCAGGAGATTCTTGGTAGATTCTGAAACTAGGATCCTCATTGGCTGGCCTTGATGTCACAGTGACGTGCAATGTAAACATTAAACGTCAATTTTTGGCCAAGTGGAAACACTGTGTGTCGCGTCATTGTGAACATTTTTCACACCACTTTTCAAACATTGAATTTTGTAATTAAAATATATTTTCAAAGTTTAATATAATTTTATTATTATTATACAGTCGAACCTCTTTAATTCAACACCCCAAGGGATCAGAGCTTTCGGTTGAATTAAAGGAAGTGTTGAATTAAGGTTAGATGATTAGCTAATCATCTAACTAGCTAAAATAATATATATATATTTTTATAAATAGCTTTGTAATATAATTTATTATATTAATTGAAACCATTGTGTGTACTTTTTTATATTTATTTTTTATTTTCATGAATAACTTTTAGTATCTGGGACAAAATGGCAATAATACATATTTTCGAAACAAATAATATTTTATTCCAATTGTGTGTGAATAATAGTTTAAAGAAAATAAATATGGAAAATAAAAAGAAAATTAAAAAATATTTTTTGAAAAGAATCAAGATTAAAAAAAAAAAATCTTTTATAGATGTCTGTTTTTTCTCTGAAATCCTATTCAGGATGTATTCCAGATAGTCTATTTTTAAAAGACATGCATGCCTTTCTTCCTCAGAAATGTCTTTTAAATAGCAAAGAGTTTTTATTGTATTAAAGGCATCCACTGCTGCTGCAGGTGTTATTGATGTTTTGTTTAAATCTTTTTCTGTTGGCTCTACCTTTTCATCTTCTTCTTTACCCATTACCTCCTTTACAATTTCTTCAATGGACTGTTCCCCAGCAACTTGCACATCTTTATCAACTTCCAAGAAGTCAATATAGTTGACATCAATGGCTTGATGTTTTTTAATGCCTCAAAACATCTGTTCATTTCTTCTTCAACAACTTCTTCCATCGCTTCATCCATCACAAATCCTGAATGAGAAAAACAATTTTTTATTGTGGAAGAACTAACCCCAACCCATGCAGCCTCTAGCCAGCTAATTGCAAAGAGTAAATGCACTTGAGCATTTTTTTTTCTTCCATGCAAGTGAGAAGATACGTTATCATTCGTTTCCTATATTGGTCTTTTAGGGCTTTAATGATACCCATATCACAGGGTTGTAATGCACTTGTAGTTAGGGCGGGCAAAAATCTTATTTCAATGTTCTGTAACCCTTCAGGTATTTGGTGGGCTGGGCAATTATCTAAAATTAATAAAATTTTTCTTTCTCTTCTTTTGAATATTTGGTCCAATTTTTTCAGCCAATCCGTAAAAATTGCCCCAGTCATCCAGGCTTTTTTATTAAAATGATAATTTGAGGGAATATTCATGCCATGGAAGCATCGTGGTCTTCTATATTTCCCAATATAAAGTAAAGGCAGTTTTTCACTTCCATCCATATTACAGCATACCAACACTGTAATTCTCTCTTTAGACTTCTTACCCCCTTCACATTTCTCACCTCTGATAGTCATTGTTTGATTAGACCAAAGTTTATAAAATAACCGTTTCATCAGCATTGAAAATGTCCTGTGGGCTGTATTTAGCTAAAAGTGAAGGAAAACTCCCACCTTTCCAAGTGGCTACACTATTGGCATCCACACTTCCAGCTTCTCCATGAAGTCGTTTAAAAGAAATATTCCTTCTGGCCTTAAACTTTTCTAGCCAGCCATTGTTAGCTTCAAAATTATCTTGACCCATTTTCAAGGCCAAGAGTATAGCCTTTTCTTTCAAGATATTGCCATTTATGGCAAGTTTCATGGCATTTGCCTGCCTTATCCACCTAAACAGGGCTTCTTCAATCTCTGGGAATTCCCCGTCACGATCACGTTTCAAGGTAGAGCTAAAATTAGATTTTAAAAAGGCAGATTTTATGGCGAATTTATTTTTAAAAAATTGTGCTAATGGTGGACCGTGGAATATTTCTCTCTCTGGAAACTTGACTATGTGATTTTCCTTGTTCTATTTCTTCTATAATTTTCATTTTTTCCACATAAGTGAGCTGGTGATACTGACTACGTTTCCAATTTTTTTTGGCAGAACCTGACATTCTTGCCCCACTCATTTATTCAAATTAACACAGAATATTGAATTAAAATGTTATCATAATCATTGTTGGATCATTTTATAAAGATTTATTTATTTAAAAAGAAATTATTTATAAATTTAAAAATAACTAAAATATTTCAATGTTAAAAATAAAAAAATAAAAATTATTATTAGTTAGCGCATGATGCCGAAATTCCCGCATAAAAAAAAACAATAACATCCGCGAAATTGCGCAACGGCACTGCAAAGTGAAACTTAAACTAACCAGAAACCAAAAGTGCGTAGGCGTGATCGTATCGGCGCCCGCCGATGCCGATCGTCGCCGCCGTAATACCGTTTAGCGGTAAAGTTGCATGTAAAATAACATTCAACTGTCGAAATTCAAATTTTAAAATGGTCGAACTATCGGAACTGTCGTATTATCGATACTGTCGAATTACGGTTTGTTATTTGATAGGCTGGAGGTCGGGACATCGGAACATGGTCGAATTATCGCCGAGTGTCGAATGGGGTGTGTTGAATTAACGAGGTTATACTGTATATAATTTATATAGAATTGAAAAAAACACAATTTAACTTTTTTTTTTAATTTACAAATTTAATTTGCATTCATTTTAGATTTTCTCTTTTAAAACACAAGGTAATAAGACCAAATCCAAATAAATAAATAGTGTGTGGCAAGGATAAAATACTCAGGAGATAAGTTTCTTGGAGAAACTGAAGAAACTTATCTCCTGAGTATTTTATCCTTGCCACGCATGTAATTGGGAAGATTTTACCGTTTAGAAAAATAAATAGTGTGTGACGTTTCGGTAACAGCGTTGTTACCATAGGGTAAAATTTCTCATTCAATACTTTTGTCTGAAGATGGTAACAACGCTGTTACCGAAACATCACACACTATTTATTTATTTGAATTTTCTCATTCAGTACTTTTGTCTGAAGACGGTAACAACGCTGTTACCAAAAACGTCACACACTATTTATTTAGATTTGGTCTTATTACCTTGTGTTTATAATCTATAATCCAAATGGTGCCTTAGACTTGGGTGTATTTTCCTTGTATAAGGAGGTTCCTACCGTATTTGTTAGCCAGCTTGGTATTTTTCTCTCTTCACAGAAATGCTGCAAGCATACACAGAGGACAGTATGTGTGTGTGTATGCAGAAAGCCGAGCTGAAGAAGGAGATGCGCCAACTCCGCATGGAGTACAATCGCCTGTCGAGAGAATAACCACCTGCAGCCAAAATGGTAGAGTTGACGGAGCTGCCGGTGGAGCTGCTCTGCCAGATATTGACCTACCTCCCAGTGAAGACCCTGCTGAGAGTCTCCCTCCTTAACAGGGTTCTCACCAAAGCGGTAGCCCTGCATCTCCACCAGTGCCAGAAACTCAAACTTTGCCTTTACGGAGAGAAGTTACCGGCCTCCCTCACAGACGAGCACCTAGTCGCCCTCTTCAACCGCTGTCCCCGCCTGGAAACCCTCACAGGCTTGAGGCCTACCGCCATCATTGCGAGGCGTACCAGGGGCATGAGACCCGCTCTCACAGTCCCAGGGGTGATCGCAGCCCTAGAGCAATGCCCCAATCTCCGCTGGGTGGAGACAGACAACCTCAGCCTGCTGGAAGCCCTCCTGAAACAAATGCCACAAATCCAGGTGGTCGGCCATTTCTTCAACTCGGAAGGCAGCATCCCCCCGCAGAAACACCACCGCCTGCTTCTCCCCACCAACCCCAACATCACCTGTCTCAACCTAACAGGCAAGCCCTTCCTTCCTACCAATAAATACTCTACCATCTTGGCTTCTTACTTAATTATACTTTTTCCTTCTTTTTGGATATTCTCTATCTGATGCTGCACATGACTGGTACAGAGCAGGAGGGACAAGCACCGGTTCTGTCCTCCCAAGAGAACAACAGTCTTTGATTTCCAGACTTAAGTCTGGTCATCTACGGACAATGACTTTCCAGAATGGTTGCAAGGTTTTCCCACTATGTACTAAGTGCAATTCTCAGCCTGCAACCCCAAGACATATTATTGACTGTATTGACTCATCCATTGATGTGCTCTACTCTTCCCCGGCAGACACCATCAAAAATCTCAAGCTTTACAAGCTTGATACCTTAGTGTGATTGAGTGGAGATAAGAAAGAAGAAGAAGAAGAAGAAGGATATTCTCTTATATTGGCATTGTGTGAAGGAGAAGTACACCTATCCCCCCGATTTACACGGTAGATACGTTCCCGAGAAAAAACGTGTAAATCGAGGGATAGGTGTATATTAAACTGTCAAATCTGAATAGGTGTTCGCCCCCCTCATGAATCAGAGCCTCCCAATATTCTTTTCAACATAGGTAGTATAGAGTAGAATATCGCATTTTAGTATAGTGCGATAAAAAAAAAAAAAAAAAAACTTATTTGGAAAACCGTGTAAAAGCGAAAACGTGTAAAACAAGTACCGTGTAAATCGGGGGATAGGTGTATTTTATATTGTAGAGTTGAGACAAATTTTGGCTAATTGAGAGATAAATGCAGTTTAGCCTCCATCTAGCTGCAGAGTATCAGTTAGAGAGAGGTGTCTTCTTACTGGAGAGTTGCTATTTTTTTTTTTAAACCATTTTGTCGATGATAACTGTTCCTTTGTAGAGCTGTATCCTCAAATGGAGGTTGTTCATATGTTGTGGCGAAGAGAAAACTGGCTGGGTTTTGCTAGTTTAATCTATGCTGTGCCACTTGAATATTGTGCTTATATTGTGGCACTCAATACACAAGGAATTCTTGGTGAGAGAGTTCAAGCTAACTTGATATATACTATGAGAAAAGTAGAAATATATGAGGCACTTCTCCCTTTAATTATTATTATTTTTTTTGCTTATCCCTAGTACACGTGGTACAGGCCATGATAATCATGGTGGGTAGAAGTTGCCGACTGCTTTTACTGTAAGTGCACTACATGACTACACATGTGAAAATCAGTTAGACTTTGTACTTACAAATGTGCCAGAGCCCCGTTTGGTTACTTGCACTCGCTGGTGGGGTTGGACTTTTGCAAGAATCAGGGGCCATTGGAGCATTTTTTTTTTTTTTAAATCAGAAAAAAAATGCCTAATGTGGGAATCGAACCCGGGTCATAGCGGTCAAAAACCAACGGTTTAGACCATCCTTCCACCGACCCCCCCCCCCCCTTTAATTATACATCAGAAAATTAGGTATTATATTAAATGGTGAGGGGATGAAAACACTAGAAACTGGTTTAATATATAATATCACAGTAAATACCATCATGGTTGCAGGGTTTTCCCACTATGTACTAAGTGTCAACCTGCAACCCCAAGACATATTATTGAATGTATTGACTCATCCATTGATGTGCTCTACTCTTCCCCGGCAGACACCATCAAAAGTCTCAAGCTTTACGGGCTTGATACCTTAGTGTGATTTGAGTGGAGATAAGAAAGAAGAAGACAGTAAATACCATCATGGTTGCAAGGTTTTCCCACTATGTACTAAGTGTCAACCTGCAACCCCAAGACATATTATTGACTGTATTGACTCATCCATTGATGAGTTCTACTCTTCCCCGGCCGACACCATCAAAAGTCTCAAGCTTTACGGGCTTGATACCTTAGTGTGATTTGAGTGGAGATAAGAAAGAGGAAGACAGTAAATACCATCATGGTTGCAAGGTTTTCCCACTATGTACTAAGTGTCAACCTGCAACCCCAAGACATATTATTGTCTGTATTGACTCATCCATTGATGAACTCTACTCTTCCCCGGCAGACACCATCAACAAACTTTACAAGCTTGATACCTTAGTGTGATTGAGTGGAGATAAGAAAGAAGACGGTAAATATCAAGAATTCTCAGTTTCAGTGATAAATGTTAACATGATTTATGCTTTCTTTTAATGTAAGGCTTTTTATTGTTGGTGTACAGTAGAACCTCTTTGTAAAGGACACCAACTAATTACAAAGTGTCCTTTAGAGAGAGGTGTTCTCTTTCCAGAGAGTTGCTAATTACTCTGTAAAGGACAACACATAGTTGGCTGAGCCAAAGTGTCCTTTAGAGAGAGGTGTTCTCTTTCCAGAGAGTTGCTATTTACTCTGTAAAGGACAACACATAGTTGGCTGAGCCAAAGTGTCCTTTAGAGAGAGGTGTTCTCTTTCCAGAGAGTTACTAATTACTCTTTAAAAGACAACACCTAGTTGGCTGAGCAAAAGTGTCCTTTAGAGAGAGGTGTTCTCTTTCCAGAGAGTTACTAATTACTCTTTAAAAGACAACACCTAGTTGGCTGAGCAAAAGTGTCCTTTAGAGAGAGGTGTTCTCTTTCCAGAGAGTTGCTAATTACTCTTTAAAAGACAACACCTAGTTGGCTGAGCAAAAGTGTCCTTTAGAGAGAGGTGTTCTCTTTCCAGAGAGTTGCTAATTACTCTGTAAAGGACAACACATAGTTGGCTGAGCCAAAGTGTCCTTTAGAGAGAGGTGTTCTCTTTCCAGAGTGTTGCTAATTACTCTGTAAAGGACAACACCTAGTTGGCTGAGCTAAAGTGTCCTTTAGAGAGAGGTGTTCTCTTTCCAGAGAGTTACTAATTACTCTTTAAAAGACAACACCTAGTTGGCTGAGCAAAAGTGTCCTTTAGAGAGAGGTGTTCTCTTTCCAGAGAGTTGCTAATTACTCTGTAAAGGACAACACATAGTTGGCTGAGCCAAAGTGTCCTTTAGAGAGAGGTGTTCTCTTTCCAGAGTGTTGCTAATTACTCTGTAAAGGACAACACCTAGTTGGCTGAGCTAAAGTGTCCTTTAGAGAGAGGTGTTCTCTTTCCAGAGAGTTACTAATTACTCTTTAAAAGACAACACCTAGTTGGCTGAGCAAAAGTGTCCTTTAGAGAGAGGTGTTCTCTTTCCAGAGAGTTACTAATTACTCTTTAAAAGACAACACCTAGTTGGCTGAGCAAAAGTGTCCTTTAGAGAGAGGTGTTCTCTTTCCAGAGAGTTACTAATTACTCTTTAAAAGACAACACCTAGTTGGCTGAGCAAAAGTGTCCTTTAGAGAGAGGTGTTCTCTTTCCAGAGAGTTGCTAATTACTCTGTAAAGGACAACACATAGTTGGCTGAGCCAAAGTGTCCTTTAGAGAGAGGTGTTCTCTTTCCAGAGAGTTGCTAATTACTCTGTAAAGGACAACACATAGTTGGCTGAGCCAAAGTGTCCTTTAGAGAGAGGTGTTCTCTTTCCAGAGAGTTACTAATTACTCTTTAAAAGACAACACCTAGTTGGCTGAGCAAAAGTGTCCTTTAGAGAGAGGTGTTCTCTTTCCAGAGAGTTGCTAATTACTCTGTAAAGGACAACACATAGTTGGCTGAGCCAAAGTGTCCTTTAGAGAGAGGTGTTCTCTTTCCAGAGAGTTGCTAATTACTCTGTAAAGGACAACACCAAGTGGCTGAGCCAAAGTGTCCTTTAGAGAGAGGTGTTCTCTTTCCAGAGAGTTGCTAATTACTCTTTAAAAGACAACACCTAGTTGGCTGAGCAAAAGTGTCCTTTAGAGAGAGGTGTTCTCTTTCCAGAGTGTTGCTAATTACTCTGTAAAGGACAACACCTAGTTGGCTGAGCCAAAGTATCCTTTAGAGAGAGGTGTTCTCTTTCCAGAGTGTTACTAATTGCTCTGTAAAGGACAACTCCTAGTTGGCTGAGCTAAAGTGTCCTTTAGAGAGAGGTGTTCTCTTTCCAGAGAGTTACTAATTACTCTTTAAAAGACAACACCTAGTTGGCTGAGCCAAAGTGTCCTTTAGAGAGAGGTGTTCTCTTTCCAGAGTGTTACTAATTGCTCTGTAAAGGACAACAGCTAGTTGGCTGAGCTAAAGTATCCTTTAGAGAGAGGTGTTATCTTTCCAGAGTGTTACTAATTGCTCTGTAAAGGACAACAGCTAGTTGGCTGAGCCAAAGTGTCCTTTAGAGAGAGGTATACTCGTACCAGAGAGCACCTAAATGGGGTAGATTTTGTTATTTTTGATTTACAATGGCTTGAGATGGCCTGTTCTAAATCTTGTTAGTGTTGTTTGATGCTGTCTGATGTTCAGAGCTACTCCTGGGGCCACTTCACTGTACCAACTGTACTTAGGTGGGATCTTCCAGTTCTTGTTTATTTTGGATTTAGCCAGTCTCTCTTTCTTCAAGTGTTTTTTATTACATGGCAAAGATTCTTTTGTACTTATGCATATTATGATGCATTAGCGGCGCCATCTGTTATCAAGATTCCATTAATTTTTCCATTGCAGTAATGCAACACCACATGTACAAAGGATATAAACACAAGGTAATAAGACCAAATCCAAATAAGTGTGTGACGTTTCGGTAACAGCGTTGTTACCATCTTCAGACAAAAGTACTGAATACACACTATTTATTTATTTGGATTTGGTGTCTTATTACCTTGTGTTTATAATCTATAATCCAAATTGTGCCTTATCAATTGTACAAAAGATAATTTAAAAGTGATAAGGCACAATTTGGATTATAGATTATAAACACAAGGTAGTCACACACTATTTATTTATTTGGATTTGGTCTTATTACCTTGTGTTTATAATCTATAATCCAAATTGTGCCTTATCAATTGTACAAAGATAATTTAAAAGTGATAAGGCACAATTTGGATTATAGATTATTAACACAAGGTAGTCACACACTATTTATTTATTTGGATTTGGTCTTATTACCTTGTGTTTATAATCTATAATCCAAATTGTGCCTTATCAATTGTACAAAGGATAATTTAAAAGTGATAAGGCACAATTTGGATTATAGATTATAAACACAAGGTAGTCACACACTATTTATTTATTTGGATTTGGTCTTATTACCTTGTTTTGACAATATAAATTGTTTATTTTTAAAAACAATCATACACGTCTATAATAGCTTTGACTTATACATATTGTTATGAATAAATGTCTACTCTAACAATATTTTTATTCTTTCATCTCCAGCTTTTTTTTTTTTTTTTTGAAAACATTCTTTTGTTCATCTCTTGTAAGCTCTGCTTTCCTTGCAAGCTGTGACAGTGGGGTCAGGTTAGAAAAAAAGTATTAAAAATTTTGTAGTAGGTACAGTAAAACAACCTCCATGAGAGGACACTCCCGCTAAAAAACAGTTTTCATCACCAATACAGTAGAACAACCTCCATGAGAGGACATTCCCGCTAAAAGACATCTCTCTACAAAGGACAGTTTTTATCACCAAAATTAACCATTTTTATTATTTAGCAACTCTCTTGTAAGAGGATACCTCTCCCTAAAGGACACTTTGGCTCTGCAATTAGGTATTGTCCTTTACAGAGA
>CP092869.1:99944530-100026773 GCA_030710605.1 Cordylochernes scorpioides | reverse complement strand
AATCTAAAATAAATAGTGTGTACATTTCAGTAAGAGTGTGTTATAACACTTTTACACACCCTTTTTAAGTGTATTTGGATTTGGTCTTATTACCTTGTAGTTATAATATCCATTGTGCTAGCGAAAAAAGGCACAAAAGAACCCTTGCCACAGAAAAATAAACTTACTTTTAAAGAAATAGAAACAGTAGTCAAAACAAAAATAAACAAGAACTGGAGGATCCCACCTAAGCACAGTTGGTACAGTGGAGTGAACCCAGGAGGAGCTCTGAACATCAGAAATAGACAGCATCAAACAACACTAACAAGATTTAGAACAGCCATCTCAAGCCATTGAAGATAGAAAATAATAACAAAATCTACCCCACTTGCCCAAAATGTAGCTTGGCACCTGCAGCTCCAGAACACATTTTGGCTTGCATTAGATGCACTAAACAGGACCTTTGGGAGAAGCCGCTGCTCATCATAAAACAGCTCGAGGAGCATGAACTCATGGAATTCGTGTAATCTTTACACAAGGGGATAAGAAACAACAACAACAATAATATCTATAATCCAAATTGTACATTTTTATAACTTAAGAAATGAAGAAAATGCTTAAAAATAGAGAAGCATGGCCTTAGTGGAGACCAAAACCTGCACAAGTAAGAGATAAAATTGAATAAATGTTGGGTTTAAGACCCTTTAAACTTCAAATTAAATATTATGCTCTCTCTCTATAGAATCATATTTTAAAATTATGTTTGGCAACTCCTAGATGACTTCCACAAGACACTCCATATTCCAACGGACTCACCAGAACTGGGACTGGACTCTATGCTCCACTTTCTGAAGGACCTCCTCCGGTTTCAGGTAGAGCAGGCTATTCAGGTGGCTGTTGTTGCGGAAGATGAGGGAGAAGATGTTGTCAGGGGATTCGCTGTTGATGCCACGGAAACTGTGCAGTACTTGGAAGTAGCGGTTGATGAACTCGTAGTACTGCATTCGGATCTCTTCTAGGGAGGGGTCAAATACAATTCCTTTTTTCCTGGAAGAAACAAACACATATTGGAAACTTTACAGGATTAGAATAAAGATAGAAAAATTCAGATTACTAAATCTATCTTGGAAAATAGCAGAGGAGAAAAAGAATACTATATATTAGTTTTGCTTCATGAAGATAGAAGACTGGTCTCGTACAGTATAACCTCTTCCAACTCAACCAACTTTAATTCAACCGAAAATTCTGAATAAATAGAATGTTAAATTAAAGAACTTAGTATATTTTTGCTATTTAAAAAATATCAACTAGTAGAAAGCTGGTTGATGTCCAAAAAAAAAACCTTTATGTGTTTATGTCTTGTATATATTGTGCATTTGATGCTCACAATTTGAGTGCTTATTTTTCCTATTATTAATATTTTTTCCCCATTTATTCTTACATAATCCCGGATATTTTGTTAAAAAGCATACAAAGGTTAATGTCCAAAAAAAATCTTTATGTGTTTATGTCTTGTATATATGTGTGCATTTGATGCTCACAATTTGTATGCTTATTTTTCCTATTATTAATATTTTTTTTTCATTTATTCTTAGATAGTCCTGATAATTTTGTTAAAAAGCATACAAAGATGAGAGAAAAAAGTGGTTAAAGAGAGTGAGTTATGAAGAGAGAGGCTGAGAAGAAATTCCAGTCACCACACAACATACTTATAGGACTATAGTTGAAGATGGTTACGTGATAGAGACATGGATGGTGAGCTGGGGACTCAAGTGATGGAGTCCCAGCAGGGCGGACTTTAATTGGGACTGGAAGGCCTTGTAGAGCTGGTGGTCCCAGTGGACTCTCCAGGCTGCCATGCTCTCACTGCTGTAGCCCTGGACCCACCCTGGATGGAAGTCCATTGGGATAACCACAGGTTTGACACTGCTAGCAGGAAACAAAGAAAAATCTAAAACAGATTATTGAGAAAGTAAAAGAAAAAATGAAATTTTTGAATTAAAATTAAATATCAGCATCAACAAATTTATAACCAAAGATGGAATATGATAAGGCACAATTTGAATTATAGATTATAAACACAAGGTAATAAGACCAAATCCAAATAAATAAATAGTGTGTGACGTTTCAGTAACAGTGTTGTTACCATCTTCAAACAAAAGTACTGAATGAGAAATTTTACCAACGCTTGATAACAGTAACTATTTAAACCATGCTGTGGTAAAATTTCTCATTCTTTTGTCTGAAGATGGTAACAATGCTGTTACCGAAATGTCACACACTATTTATTTATTTGGATTTGGTCTTATTACCTTGTGTTTATAAAGATGGAATATATTATTTGAAATTTGAGCAAGAAATTTTCTTAATTGTGTGTGTGTGTGTGTGTGTGATATAGTTGATTACTTTTCATAACCTTAGGATCCAGAATAGATAAGATGGGAGGTTACTTAGAGGAAGTAAAAAGAAGAATAGCACTAGGCAGGAACGAAATGATGAAATTGTACAAGATTATGAAGAATAAGAACATTTCTCTTAAGACAAAGAATAGAACTATCAAGGCATTGGTATTGCCTGTGGTCACTTATTGATGTGAAAGTTAGACTCTCAGAGAAGAGAACCAAGAAAAAGGATTGAAGCTTTTGAAATGTGAACATGGAGAAAGCTACTCATAGTACCATGGATGAAAAAAATATATATATATTTCAATCATAAATTAATCCTGGTAGATCCATAGAATCCCAAATATGTAAACAAAAACTGACCTACTTTATATACCTAACGAGAGCAAATGGTTTATAAAAGATGTTTGTGTTGGGAAAAATTGAAGGAAGAGAGAAAGCCCTCCACAATGAGATGCCTGGAAGGGGTTCAAGGAAGACATTATATGAGCTGGGAATGATGGTCACTAACAGATGAAAAATATTTATTAGAGAGGGGAAGGTATATCTCTTGTACCTTTTTCTGGACTTCCATCATGGTCAGTTTGATGTTGATGGTGTGATCCCTCAGGTTTCTCTGCCAGAGATGGCCGTCTGCAGCAAATATCCCTTCAACCTGCACACACCAATATAGGAGTTGATGGGGAATGGCACATGCTGTTTATGTTCGACATCCCAGGATTGAATTCCACACATTGAGAACTTTTTCTCTCAAAAATTCCTTCAATAATTCTTGTGCAAGTCCAACCCCACCAGTGAGTGCAAGGTAATCAAGTGAAGCTCTATCATAGTTGTAAATTCAAAAATTGAACTTCTTTCTGCATGTGTATACATGTAGTCAACTTACAGCCAAACAGTTGCTAACTAACCACCATGATTATCATGGCTGGTATTATATACTAGCCGAATGACCCGGGCAACACCCGTGTTTTACCCGATTGAATGTTTTGATTCAAATACTATTTGTTACAATTATAAATTGGCGCCTTAAATAAATGCATATATTAGTTAATAACTATAGCCTATGTGCTTTATCTGTCTATGTACTGTTGGCTTCCGTAGGCGTCTCTTACTGGGAAAAAGAAAGAGAGGATTCCATTTAGTTATTAACTAATATATACATTTATTTAAGGAGCGACCCGCTCCAACACAATAGTTACAAAAACCAAAAAGCGAGTGGGGGGGGCAAAGGTGGCGTGATCGTAGCCAACCAATAGGAGAGCGCCATTCCAAAAAAAAAAGCAAACGGTGACAGAGATGAAGAATTATTAAGAACGCATGACGCTCGTAACTGTATAAAAATACTTGCAATAAGTAAGCTCCTCAATAGAATTCACGTATGCTTATTTAGTGATGTTACAAAAGGTAACATCACTTCAAAGAAGAGCTAAGTCAGTGGCCTGCCACTGAGTAGTGCTCCCAGTCTTAATGACAAAGGCAGATGCATTCTACTTCACCCAGTCATGATCTCAAGCTTAATACCCTAATATGATTGAGTGGAGATAAAAAGAAGAAGACAAAGATAAGATTAGGAAGACCATGTACCATTTTGAGGATCTTCTCGTGGTACGGCCGCAGTTGCTCATTCTCCTCGTACAGAGCAGAGATGACTTCGGATATCTCCGCAGTCAGCTTGGTGAGCTGGGCTTGCTGGTGCCATCTCAGCTGTTTGATGTCCTTGATGAGCTTGGTGAAGGAGGTCACCTTGGCTATCATCAGTGGCTTCTGGCTCTGGATGATCTTCTCTCCAAAGGTGTTGTAGAACATGGCAATCTGCACATGCCATGTTGTGGTAACACCTGGCACACATTGAGCGGCTACCTTCTTTAAATATATCTTTCTTGGATTACAGGAGAACATCTTTAATTCAAAATACACTAATATAATTCAACATCTACTTCAATTCAAGCAACCATTTCCCTTTCAAATTACCATCTTTACTTGAGGATTGTGCCTACCAAATTCTTCTTTCAATAAAGAAAATAATATTTGCAAATACTTCTTGTAAGAAACAGTCAATAATTTTTAATTAAGTCTGATGAAGAGAGTTATTGTCTGAATCTCGATATACATCCTAATAGACACAACTTCCTTAAGTTTTGTCCATGAGTGTAATATGTGTGTCTTCAATAAAGGTCACTGTAATATCTTTCAGAGTTATTGTCTGAATCCTGATATACATGCTAATAGACACAACTTCCTTAAGTTTTGTCCATGAGTGTATATATATGTGTCTTCAATAAAGGTCACTGTAATAGAGTTATTGTTTGAATCCCGATATACATGGTAAAAGGTACAACTTCCTTAAGTTTTGTCCATGAGTGTATATATGTGTGTCTTCAATAAAGGGCACTGTAATATCTTTCAGAGTTATTGTTTGAATCCTGATATACATGGTAAAAGGTACAACTTCCTTAAGTTTTGTCCATGAGTGTATATATGTGTGTCTTCAATAAAGGTCACTTTAATAACTTTCAGAGGTATTGTCTGAAATCCCGATATACATGGTAAAAGGTACAACTTCCTTAAGTTTTGTCCATGAGTGTATATGTGTGTGTCTTCAATAAAGGTCACTTTAATATCTTTCAGAGTTATTGTCTGAATCCCGATATAAATGGTAAAAGGTACAACTTTTTAAGTTTTGTCCATGAGTGTAGATCCTGTTAAATTAAATAGGCTGATTTTGGGATTCAAAAGCGGTTTAATTATAGTAAGGGTTGATATTAAAGTGAAATATTTTAAATGGAAGTGGTTGAGATTAGAAAAATTGGTCAAATTAAATATGGTAATTTGAAAAGGGGATAGTTAGGATTTGAAAAAAATGGTTGAATATTAAAGTGTTGGTTTGATTGAAGACATTTTCTACTGTACTTTGATTCAAGTTCTTACAGGGTGTAAGTGGAAGAGAGGTTGTTTAAGGTAGTCAACATTGAGATGGTACACACCTCTTTGATGTCCTTAGCACTGTCCTGGTAGTTCTTGCTCTCCTCACAGACTTCCAGCAGCTGGGAGGGACAGAGTAGCCCAGTAGAGAGAGCATCTGGACGTCTCGAGAGAGGGTCAGAGTCCGGGATCCGCTCACCTCCAGCTTCCCCCTCCTCAGTGGTGTGGAGTACAGGCTGAGAGAGGACATTGCTGGGGACACACAGTGGGGGGTTGTCACTTGGTTCTATATATACACTGTAGAAGTTCTATCTCCATGGATTTTGAAAGATATATCTGCTATTTGGATATAAATTATAAACACAAGGTAATAAGACCAAATCTCCAAAAAATAAATAGTGTGTGACGTTTCGGTAACAGTGTTGTTACCATCAGTACTTTTGTCTGAAGATGGTAACAACGCTGTTACCGAAACGTCACACACTATTTATTTATTTGGATATATCTGCTATTGTTAACAGGGGGTGTGTGGCGGTACTTATCCCAAGTATAATTCAATATGTAGGAGGTCGGTGGACAGGTGGTCTAAACTGTTGGTTTTCAACTACTACAAGCCAAGATTGAATCCCACACTGAGCTTATATATATATATATAAATGAATGTATGTGTGTGTGGTCTGTTTGTCCTTTATGCCTGACCAAACCACTCATTGGAATGCCATGAAACTTTGGGAAGTTATTTAGTATAGTACTGGGAAGGTTTCTAGCAAATAAAATTTTTGAAATAACTTTTCGCTTTAAAATAATCAAGATAAATATTTTAATTTATCTGTTATAATTCAACAATCTGCTCTAATTATTATCATGATGATACGATGATTTTGTAATGTAAAAAATTAGGAAAGACAAAATTCAGGATGACACGGCAATATATTTGAGACAAGAATAATGATACAATTCCAAGGCAAGATACTATTCCTTTAACTTCCAATTACCGAGGGAACCAATTAATAATGATTTTATTCAACTTATCGAGTATTTTCAAGGGACCGGGAAAAAATGTTCACTTTATCGAGAGATTCGTTAGACAAACCTTTACTCGGGTAAAACCCGGGCGAAGCCGGGTACGTCCATACAAGAATAATGATACAATTCCAAGGCAAGATACTATTCCTTTAACTTCCAATTACCGAGGGAACCAATTAATATTGATTTTATTCAACTTATCGAGTATTTTTCAAGGGACCGGGAAAAAATGTTCACTTTATCGAGAGATTCGTTAGACAAACCTTTACTCGGTAAAACCCGGGCGAAGCCGGGTACGTCCGCTAGTTTTTCATAATAAAAAGTGTTCCAATGGCCCCCCAATTTTTGCAAACGTCCAACCCCACCAACAAGTGCAAGTAACCAAATGAGGGACTCTGGTATACTAGTAAGTACAAAAGTCAAACTGTTTTTCCCCATGTATAGACATGTGGTGCACTTACAGTAAAAACAGTCTCCAATTTCTACCGACCATGACTATCATGGCCCTCACCACATATACTAGGGATAATTTTAAAAAATTCAGCATGTAGACTCATCATTAAATCTTCTCTTTGTCGCCCTATCTGTCTATTTGATCTCTATAATCATTCTATCACACCATCTATCAAAAGAGTGGACAGTTAAGCCATCATACACAACTAACTTACCCAACAGTGTTGGAAGAGGTCCGCTTGGAGCACCAATGTTCATAGATCTTGGTGCACTGAGCCTCCAGTTCCTTCTCCAACTGTCCAAAGAAGGAAGTCAGCTGAGGCATCACACTGAAGTCCTGGAAGTTGGACTCAACAAGAGTCCGAAATCCCTTGACCTGAACACACATTCTTAGATAAAGAGATTTTTTTTTTTTGCTTATCCCTAGTACACGTGGTACAGGCCATGATAATCATGGTGGGTACTTAGAGACTGCTTTTACTGTAAGCGCACCACATGTCTACACATGTGAAAAGCAGTTCGACTTTGCACTTACAAATATGCCAGAGCCCTGTTTGGTTACTTGCACTCGCTGATAGGGTTGGACTTTTGCAAGAATCGGGGGGCCATTGGAGTATTTTTCTTTTAAAATCAGAACAAATTGCCCAATGCGGGAATCAAACCCGAGTCGTAGTGGTCAAAAACCAACGTTTTAGACCTTCCTTCCACCGACTCCCTAGATAGATAGCTTGACAATGTGAAAGTATATACATTAAAAGCAAGTATTTCAAATATATTTTTAATTACATGAGGGGGGTAATTCAAAAATTTTAAAAGACAAAATCCAAATAGGCAAACTCTTCTTCTTCTTTCTTATCTCCACTCAATCATATTAGGGTGTCAAGCTTGTAAAGCTTGAGACTTTTGAAAAAGAGATTTGACAACCATCATGATTGGGTGAAGTAGAATGTGTCTGCCTTTGTCATTAAGACTGGGAGCACTACTCAGTGGCAGGCCGACTTAGCCCCAAAAGTAATGGCCGCCTCTGACATGAGGAACAGACGCCATGTACAGCCACTCCTAACATGGAGTACAAACGCTGTTCATCCTGTATCCCTGGAGCCCTTACAGGGTACTATCATCCAGGCCAGCTGAACCCAGGTTTTTTAGTGAGCTTGTTACTGCTCCCCCTCCTCCTTTTTCATCTGGACTTGGGACCGGCAAAGGCGGAGTTTAGGCAAACTAAACATGGTGTTTATTCAATAGCATTGTTACCATCTTCACACAAACTGGAAAATATAGTAGAAATTCTATATAAGAAGACAACCACGATTAGAAGAAACCTCTCTAAAGGATAGTGTGTTCAATCAAAATTACCATTTTTACTATTTAACAACTCTCCAGTAAGAGGACACCTTTCCATAAAGGAAACTTTGGATCTGCAACAAGGTACCATTCACAGAGAGGTTCTACTTTACTATAAATACAGTATGCACACTTCTGTATTAATATAAACTGACTTATTCAACAGGTTTTCCAATTTAAAAAAAATCAAGGCTTTTTTTTTTAATGGGGGTCGGTGGAAGGCTAGTTAAACCGTTTGGTTTTCGACCACTACGACCCGGGTTCAATTCCCTCATTGGACACTTTTTTCTGATTAAAAAAAAAAAATGCTCCAATGGCCCCCGATTCTTGCAAAAGTCCAACCCCACCAGCGAATGCAAGTAACCAAACAGGGCTCTGGCACACTTGTAAGTGCAAAGTCGAACTGCTTTTCACATGTGTAGACATGTGGTGCGCTTACAGTAAAAGCAGTCGCTAACTACCCACCATGATTATCATGGCCTGTACCACGTGTACTCTGAGATAAGAAGAAGAAGGCTTTTTTTACCCTGCTATCCTGCTTCAACTCCGCCCAAGAATGAGTATTGAGTAGTAGCATATACTAGTAATGAGTATATAGCAGTGCACTGACAACATATCCAATGAGATGATAAAGCACAATTTGGATTATAGATACAAGAAAATAAGACCTAATCTAAATAATTTAATAGTGTGTGACGTTTCTGCAACATAATTGTTACCATCATCAGACAAAAGAATAAAAAAAAATGTTTTTTTTTTTTATTCATGTCATCTTTTATTCTTTTGTCTGATGATGGTAACAACACTGTTACGGAAACGTCACACACTATTGAATTATTTGGATTAGATCTTATTTTCTTTTTTTTTGCTTATCCCTAGTACACGTGGTACAGGCCATGATAATCATGGTGGGTAGAAGTAGGCGACTGCTTTTACTGTAAGTGCACCACATGTCTACACATGTGAAAAGCCGTTCAACTTTGCACTTACAAATTGCCAGAGCCCCGTTTGGTTACTTGCACTCGCTGGTGGGGTTGGACTTTTGCAAGAATTGGGGGCCATTGGAGCATTTTTTTTTTAACAGAAAAAAGTGCCCAATGCGAGAATCGAACCTGGGTCGTAGTGGTCGAAAACCAATGGTTTAGACCATCCTTTCACTGACCCCCCTTATTTTCTTTTAGCCATAACCAATGAGAGTTCAATCCAATGACAGAAGTCAAAGTGATTCCTCACCTTGGAGCCAACAGCTTTCTTCCGGATAATGTTCTCCACCAGGTCTGTGAAGTACCTCACACCTCCACACTGTGACACGGACAGCCTCCCTCTTACGGAGCAGGACTGAATACTTTTTGAAGAGGTTGTAGATATTCACCCTGGATACATCAAACCAACTTTATATAGCAATCTTCTATTTACATATTGGAGGTTTCATTACTTACTATCTCTGTGACCCCCCAAATATAAGGCAATATGATTAAGGCAAGGGGACATCATGATTAGCAAAGAAGAATCCATCTGAAGTCTAGTCAAACTGCACAGAGTATACAGGACTTCAGATTCTTTTAATAAACTGCAGAATCTGAAGTCCTGTATACTGTGGAGGTTTGACCAGGTTTCAGATAGATCTTCTTTCTTATCTCCACTCAACAATCATATCAGGGTATCAAGCCTGTAGAGCTTGTTGATGGTGTTACTGGGATAAGTAGAGTTCATTAATGGATGAGTTAATACAGTCAATTATGTGGTTTGGGGTTTCAGGTTGACACTTAGTACATAGTGGGAAAACCTTGCAACCATTCTGGAAATTCAGAAATGAAGTTGTAAATCTAATGATGCACATGACTGGTACAGAGCAGGAGGGACAATTCTGTCCTCCCAAAGGAACAGAATCCTTAATTTCCAGACTTAAGACTGGTCATCTACGGACAATGATTTTCAAGAATGGTTGCAAGGTTTTCCCACTATGTACTAGGTGCAATTATACACCTGCAGCCCTAAACCATATCATTGACTGTATTGGCTCATCCATTGATGAGCTCTACTTATCCCCAACAGACACCACCTCAAACTCTACAGGCTTGATACCCTGATATAATTAAGTGGAGATAAGAAAGAAGAAGAGAGATGAAGTTTTTCCTAACAGAGACAACTTTACTGCTGACCTTTACTTGGATTCAGATGTTTGCTAGTAGAGCTTACATTTAATGGCAGCACATAATTTTGCTATTCATCCAGTAGTGTTATTGGGTTTTTGCTTTTTATAGGTTTAGCCCTACCGCAGGTTAGCCCAATGCACTCTGTTCATGGCTTTTAATCTGTTACCACTTATTAGATAGTGTATCAGCTAACATAACACCATATCTGATGGCTGTTCCCCTAACTGCTACCTGGAGACTCTCCCTGCCTGGTAGGATTCATCTCCCCCCCAGGATGGTTAATTTTGATCCCAACAAAACTCCAATAAACGACCTCCCCGGTAAAAAACAGGAGTATCTGTGTTTCTTCAGAACTCCATCTTTGCCGGTCCCAAGCCCAGATGAAAAAGGAGGAGGGGGGCAGTAACAAGCTCGCTAAAAAACCTGGGCTCAGCTGGCCTGGCTGATAGTACCCTGTAGAGACTCCTGATCCAGGAACACAAGATGAGCAGCGTCTGTACTCCAGGTTAGGAGCGGCTGCACATGGCATCTGTTCCTCATGTCAGAGGCGGCCATTTCATATTGGAGCTAAGTCGGCCTGCTACTGAGTAGTGCTCCCAGTCTTAATGACAAAAGCAGACACATTCTACTTGATCTAGTCATTAAGATGTTGAATCTCCATTGATAAGCTCTACTCACTTCCCCAGAAGGCACTGTACAAATTCTCAAGCTCTACAGGCTTGATACCTTTATAGGATTGTGTGGCGATAATAAAGATGTTTCTTCAGTGGTCTTTCACAGAAGGTTGATATAGTGTATTTTGAAAAGTAGCTCGGACACACAGAAAGTTACGTATGATATGAACTGCTTTTCACATGTGTAGACATGGGGCACTTACAGTAAAAGCAGTCGCCTACTTCTTCCAACCATGATTATCATGGCCTTTACCACGTGTACTAGGATAAGCAAAAAAAAACTTATGATATGACAACTCACCTCTCAGGTCTCAGCTTCTCCTGTACAATTGGCCGAGCATCAGAGTTCCAAATTTACTGAAAAACTGAACATACTGCACACACAGACAAGACATAAAGGAATTGAAAGTTTCAAGAAACATACTCCAAAGATCATCTATTGACCATACAGAAGAAATGATACACCTTGAAGATGAATAAAGAGGTAGACCAATGAAGGATTGGTTTTATAATCTAATACACTGTATAACTTCTTTAGTTCAACTGACAACTCCGCCTTTGCCGGTCCCAAGCCTGAATGAAAAAGGAGGAGAAGGAGCAGTAGCAAGCTTGCTAAAAAACCTGGGCTCTGCTGGCCCGGCTGATAGTACCCTGTAAGGGCTCCTAATCCAGGGATACAGGATGAGCAGCGTTTGTACTCCATGTTAGAGCGGCTGCACATGGCATCCGTTCCTCATGTCAGAGGCGGCCATTTTCTTTTGGAGCTAAGTCGGCCTGCCACTGAGTAGTGCTCCCAGTCTTAATGACAAAGGCAGACACATTATACTTCACCCAGTCAAGCTTTACAAGCGTGATACCCTAATATGATTGAGTGGATAAAGAAAGAAGAAGAGTTCAACTGACTAGTAATTCAACCAAATTTTTACTTATCAAGTAGCCTATTTATTATAATTTAACTGACTATAATTCAGCATTGATTTTAATTCAACCCAAAATTCATGATCTCTTAAGGTGTTAGAATTAAAGATGTTAGATTGAATATTGATAATAGTAGAAGGGTCTGGAATTCAGGGATAAAGAGAGTGAAGATAATTGTTCAGAACAGGATGAAATGGCATTCAAAGATGGCTGACCTCCGTATCAAAGACGGTGGCTGTACTACATCATGCGGTACTAAAGGAATCCTCAAAAATCCTCCAAATCAGAAATGGCACTACGTGATAATGTGTTAATAGAGGTAACCTATGATTTTCTAAGGCATGTTGCCTTGTTCCAAAGAGTAGCTCTTTTTAAAATATTGTCACAGTAATGAAGGTGACGAGTCGTTTGGGTAGAATAAAAATAATTTATTAGATGACTTTAAATAGTTAATAAGTTTGAGGGATAAAAAGAAATAGAGGTAAACTAAGTTAAATGGATAAAAATAATGGTAAATTAAGGAAGTAATGTCAGAGACCCAAACGGCTGGCATTCGGCTACACCCCTCAAGATGGCGACTATTGTTTACAAACTTGCCGCCTAGCGCGCCCGCTATCTATCGGAGCTTAGGTACATAACACTTGCCGAGCTGACAGCGCGCGCCACCTATCGGAGCTTAGGTACATAACATTCGCCAAGCTGCCGATGTATTATTTGCAGTTACAAGCTATGTATATTTTTGGTTATGACATTACTCCCCTTTTCAAAAATAAGCAGCGACCCGCTGCTTAAAAAAAAAAATTCTACACTATGTGATCAGTCCTGTGTTTGTTCTTCTGGGCTTCTGTATGTTTCATCATCCGCAGGACGTGGACGATGTCTTTGATATTCCGTTGTCTGGGTCTCCTCTCCAAGGCCTCTACTTCATAAGTTACTTCAGACAGTTGTCTCACAACTTTATAGGGCCGAAGTATCTTTTAAGTAGCTTCTCCGACAGTCCTTGTTTACGCACAGGTGTGTACACCCACACAAGGTCTCCCCGCGGTACTGGACAGGTCTGTGGCTTTTGTCGTATCGAGATTTGTCTTTTTCTTGCGCCTTTAAGATGTTCAAACGGGCCAGCTGGCGTGCGTCCTCGGCATTTGTGACCAAACTCTCCACGTAGTCTTCCAGATTGGCTTCCTCTCTATACGTCAGGATGGTGTCCAATGGGGTCTCGACATCGCGTCCGTGTACAAGATAGAAAGGGCTAAACCCGGTGGTTTCCTGTTTGGCGGTGTTATAGGCAAAAGTTACGTAAGGGAGAACTGAATCCCAGTTTCTTTGGTCTACGTCAACATACATAGACAGCATGTCACCAAGTGTCTTGTTGAGTCTCTCGGTCAGGCCATTTGTCTGGGGTGGTAGGCAGAAGTAAAGCGATGTGCGGTTCCACAGAGGTTGTTAATATCCCGAATTGTGTGGGATATAAACGTTCGACCTCGGTCTGAAATCAATTCTCTGGGGGCTCCATGTTTGAGGATCACGTCTTCTACTATAAATTTTCCAACTTCTTCCGAACTTCCATTTGGTATGGCTTTGGTCATAGCATACCTTGTTAGATAGTCTGTCGCGACCACGGTCCATTTATTGCCATCGTTCGAGGTAGGGAATCTTCCTAACAAATCTATCCCTATTTTCTCAAAAGGTCGGGATACCGGCGGAATTGGCACAAGTTGCCCTGGTGGACGTTCGGTTGAACCTTTTCGCCGTTGACATTCTCGACAATGTGCCACATATTGTCGCACAGATCTATGCAAGCCGGGCCAGAAATACTTTCTTCTAACGCGGTCGTATGTTTTGGCAAATCCCAGGTGTCCCGCCATTGGTGCATCGTGGGCTTCCCTCAAAATGTCAACCCTCATTGTTTGGGCAGTACTAAGAGCCAAGGTTTGCCCATGGGATCGTAGTTTTTGCGGTAGAGGATGCCGTCGATTATTTTGTATCCACTTTTGGAATCAATTTCCTGAATTATTTTTTTGGTCTGGACATCGCTTCTTTGCTCTTTTCCTATGTCGGTAATTGAAGACAATTCTGGTATGTATCTTCGCTGGATTGGGGGAAGGACTTCTTGAGAGGCAATCCGCATCTTGGTGTCTTTTACCATTCTTATACACAATAGATATGTCGAACTCTTGAAGTCGCAAGGCCCATCTGGCTAGCCTTCCCGAAGGATCCTTTACATTAGCTAGCCAACACAGGGAATGATGGTCGGAGACGACGGTGAAGTGTTTTCCAAACAAATATGGTCTGAACTTGTAAATGGCCCAAACTACAGCCAGGCATTCCCTCTCCGTCGTGGAATAATTTCTTTCTGCGGCGTTAAGTGTTCTTGATGCATAGGCGATAGGCTTTTCTTTTCCTTCTACCAGTTGGGTCAACACTGCTCACGCCATATCCACTCGCGTCGGTATGTACAAGTGTCTCAGCATCTTCCTTAAAATGGCCAAGCACAGGATCGGTAGTTAGGGCTGATTTTAATATTTGGAAAGATTCTTCTTGTTCGTTCGACCAAAAGAACTTCACGTTATTCCTCAGGAGGTCGTGCAACGGCTTTGCTTTATTTGCAAAATCTTTCACAAATCGCCTGTAATATGAACACAACCCCATGAAGCTTCTTACTTCAGTTTTGTTGTTTTTGAGTCGGGAAATTTGTAATTGCTTCGATTTTGTCGGGATCAGGGCGAATGCCGCTTTCTGTAACCAGATGTCCTAACACTTTGATTTCTCTTGACCCAAAACGGCACTTCTCATGATTAATACACAAGCCTGCTTGCTGGATGCATCTGAGAACTTTCCCTAGGCGTTCAATATGTTCTTTAAAGGATGTAGCATAAACAATTATATCGTCTAAATAACAAAGACAAATTGTCCATTTCAATCCTGCTAGTAGCTTGTCCATCATTCTTTCGAATGTTGCCGGCGTTGCATAAACCGAAGGGCATCACCCGGAACTCATATAAGCCATCAGGGTGATGAAAGCTGTCTTCTCCCGATCTTCCTCGTCGATTTCTATCTGCCAGTATCCTGTACGTAGATCCATGCTGGAAAAGAATTTAGCTCCTGTTAAGCTATCCAAAACATCATCATTTCTAGGTAAAGGATACACATCCTTTTTGGTGACCTTGTTAAGCTTTCGGTAGTCTACACAAAATCTCCAGGACCCATCTTTCTTTTTAACCAAAACTACTGGGGACGACCAAGGACTTTCGGACAGTTGTACAATTCCCATCTTTATCATTTTATCGACTTCACTTTGTATAGTTCGTCTTTCGACAGGAGACACCCGGTATGGTCGTTGTTTAATAGGACGGCTGTCTGAAGTGTCGATTTTATGTTTCACATTGGAGGTTGTACTGAATGATTTTCTATCAAAATCAAAAACCTCTGAGTACTTTTCTAAACATTCTGCAATCATTGACTTTTGTTCTTCGTTTAATCTCTCGTCTACCAGAGATAAGATTTGTTGGCCTCTATCTTCATTCTTAATGTTTGATTGAGTTTTATCGTCTTCAGCTCTGTCAACACTGTAGATTCCGCTACTTCCAATTTTCCTCAAGTATCCTACAAGCATACCAGCTGGGATTATTTGATTCTGAGAAGTCCCATTAGTTACCCATATCTCCCCTCTGCCGTGATGGATGATGGTATGACCAATTCTTTTTTTAATATGAGATCTTTGCTTCCTTCTATCATTAGATCTTTTCCACCTCGAATATCTTCGTTAATAACCGTGATTTTCTTAATTGAGCGAGCTGGAACAAAACAGTCTTCTAACGCATGTGTAGGCAGATCTTCTTCTAGGCCGTCGTTCACACTTTCCTTCAAATGTATTTCACCTCTTCCGCAATCAATCACTGCACTTGTGGCTCGAAAGAAATCAAGACCAAGTATTATGTGATGGCTACATTCAGAGAAGACAACAAAAGTAAAATAAATCTCAAGTTCTTCAATTGACACTTTTAAGTTGCATCGTCCCAGAGTTTCGATGTGTTTCCTATTGGCGATTCTCAGTACAGGCCCTTTTTCTGCAAAGAACGGATTTTTCAAATATCGGCGAAAACTTTCCGAGATTACGGAATAATCGGCTCCAGAATCGACTAAGGCCTCAACATTCTGTCCATTTATGGTGATAACAACGTAGTTCCGTTTCATGTTTGCAGTTATAATAGGGGGAGGATTTCTACTATCGTCAGCGGCCTTACCTCCAGTCTCGGTCGCTCTTCTTAGTTTCCCTGGCTTAGGCGGCGAGGAGATTGACTGGATCGGCGAGAGGGCGACGGCGTTGCGTTTCGTCTTGAGGGGGATCTTCCATGGCCAGGATAGGGCGACGGGTTTCGAAAGCGGCGATCTACAAACTCAACTTCTTCGGCATTTTGATTGAACCAGGTATTGTAATTATTAGAGTAGGTCGGCCTTCTTACCCTGGCTTCCTCGAAAACACGCCTTCTGTCCCGGCAATATCGGGCTACATGTCCCGGGCGACCGCAATGGAAACATATTGGAACGTTTTCGTGTGTCCTCCATTCATCAGTTCTTCTCTGTGGTGATGTCTGGTTGGGTACCGGTGGTCTTTGGTTCAGGAACTGCTGTCGTGGCGTCTGTTTGAATATTTGGGGTCGGTTAGAGTACTGTTGTCGTGGCATTGACCTTTGAACGGGCTGCGAAATTGCAGACAGGTTCCTTTCAACTTCCTCTCGGATAATTAGATCCAGGGAAGATGGTTTGAGAGTGGCTGGCTCGGGATTCAATGCATGGTAGATTTCTTCTCGGACGATACGTCTAATGAGGTCCTCCATAGATTCCGATTCTGCTGGGTTGATGGCGGCAGCATTCGGCAGTCTATCAAAAACTATCCGCGTGTTCACACGCTTCTTTTGAGATAGTTCGATTTTTCGACACCACCTTATAAAACTCCTCGGTGGTGGCAATTTCAAAGGTGACAATTACCCTGTAAATTTCCTCAGAGACTCCCTTGACTAAATGAGCAACTTTCTCGTTTTCATTCATGTTGGGGTTAATTTGCCGACATAAATAGAGGACGTCTTGAATATACGCCTCACTAGACTCTCCCTTTCCTTGGGCCCTGGCTTTTAGTTTTTCTAAAACCTGGTCTTTTTCGCTGGCGTGATGTCCAAAGGCCTGAGACAACATTGTCTCAAAAAGTTCCCATGAGGTTATTTGTTCCTCTACATTCTCGAACCAGACTTTGGCCGTTCCTGAGAGGAAGAAGTAAACATTCGCCAGGCACATGGAACTGTCCCAGCAGTTGAACCGAGCTACACGATGGTACTCTTTCAACCATTTCTCCGAGCTTTGGCCCGGTTCCCCCAAAATATAGAAGGGTTTCTTATAGGTTTGAAGTGGTACTCACCCTGTGGGGTCTCTCTTCCTTCTTGTTGCATCTTAGAATATTCCAATGGGTTTAATCCTTGGATTCTACGACTTCTTCTTATAGCTTGGGCAGCGAAGGGATGATGCAGCTTGTCTCCACCAGATGTCACAGTAATGAAGGTGACGAGTCGTTTGGGTAGAATAAAATAATAATTTATTAGATGACTTTAAATAGTTAATAAGTTTGAGGGATAAAAAGAAATAGAGTTAAATGGATAAAAATAAGTTAAATGGATAAAAATAATGGTAAATTAAGGAAGTAATGTCAGAGACCCAAACGGCTGGCGTTCGGCTACACCCCTCAAGATGGCGACTATTGTTTACAAACTTGCCGCCTAGCGCGCCCGCCATCTATCGGAGCTTAGGTACATAACACTTGCCGAGCTGACAGCGCGCGCCACCTATCGGAACTTAGGTACATAACATTCGCCAAGCTGCCGATGTATTATTTACAGTTACAAGCTATGTATATTTTTGGTTATGACAATATATTGAAAAGAATAACTTAAAACACAAGGTAATATGACCAAATCCAAATAGATAAATAGTGTGTGACGTTTCGGTAACAGCGTTGTTACCCAAACGTCACACACTATTTATCTATTTGGATTTGGTCTTATTACCTTGTGTTTATAATCTATAATCCAAATTGTGCCTTATCAATAACTTCAAACAAAATATTTACTACTTACGTGATTAACAGTGGAGAGCTTGTAGATTTGACCTCTCAACTTGGATACTGCCAAGTATTCAAAGGGTTTCATGGCTGCGTTAAACTTGTCCACGGCATTCTGCCATAGCTTCTCTCCGTAGGGACTGTAGTTGAACACAGCTATGTCTTTGAATGCTGAGATTCCTGAGTGGAAGTTGTGCAGCTGCTTTTCCTCCGCTGTCAGGAGGTGTGAGAGTTGGCCGTGGAGAGAGTGGACGGCCAGAATCTACAGTACACATCCCTCCTTTGTGCAAATATTACATGGATTGAATTAACATAGTGGGACATGTCTTGGAGTGCAAGATCTGGTGTACTTTGTCTGGCCTATAATTGAAGCAGCTAAGAGAGAAATTAGGGGAATATGTAGAGATAATTAAACAAAAGAAAATAATTTTCAATGAGACACAATTACACATGAGAGAATATAATAAAAAATAAAAGGAAACATGGTACAGTAGAACCTCCCTGTGAAGGATGCCTAATTGCAGAGCCAAAGTGGCTTTTAGAACACTTCATGATTTTCGTGTCATCCTTGCGCAGGGGCCATGCTAATCTTCTCTGTATCGTTCCAATTTTAGTATATGTACCGCCGAACAAGTGTGTACCTTTAGAGAGAGAAGTGTCCTCTTACAAGAGAGTTGATAATAAGTAAAAATGGTAATTTTGGTGATGAAAACTGTCCTTTGTAGAGAGGTGTCCTCTAGCAAGAGTGTTCTCTCATGGAGAGGTTGTTCTACTGTATTGGCAAAGAGAACTGTCCTTTGCAAAGAGTTGTTTTCTAGCGTGAGTGTCCTCTCATGGAGGTTGTTCTACTGTATTGGCGATAAAAATTGTTCTTTTTAGAGAGATATCCTCTAGCGGGAGTGTCCTTTCAAGGAGATTGATCAACTGCATTGGCAATGACAACTGTCCTTTGTAGAGAGGTGATTTATAGCGAGAGTGTCTTCTAAAAAATAGCTACCTCAGTGAGTCTTTTTATGGCCGGCACCATGGAGACTGGGACGTAAGGGTCTCCTTTCCACGGATGGTAGGAGAGGTTGGGCCAGTCCTCTGTGGTGAGGGTCACCCAGCACCGGGACCAGCTCTGGCACATCCCCCGGTAGCGTAGGAGGGAGTGGGACAGATCACCCGGAGACATCGCCCAGACATCCACAGCCTGCAGCTCCTTGTTGATGGCTGCCAGGATATGCTCCTCTGTAGGGAACAACCACCACCAAATATCAAGATTTGAAGAAAATTTTAACAACAAGGTATGTATACACTTTGGAAAAAATATATATATACATAGAAAAAAAATAAAAAGGTCAGGTGAAGAGCGTCAACAGCGCAAAACGCATTCATGGATGGCTTTTCTTGATTTATCAAGAAATTGGGTTGGCCAAATATCAGGGAACAGGTTAAATCAATGTTTAGTTGATTCCTGTTCTACTAGATGGCGCTCTGCCATCTAAAAAGCACATGTGCTCCTGATCAGGATATGCCATTTTTTATTTTTAATATATACCTAGATATAAAATACACAAATGTAAACAGAAGACTTTATAGAAACTTATTTGTATTTGGTCTGGTTACCTTTTGTGACACCTTTGAACATGCAGCCACTTACAAATGTCTACAGTCCTACTACCTCTATGTTGTTCAGCCAAATTGACAGAATTCTGAGGAAATAACTATAACAAAGAAATGGAGAGGAAATGTCAAGTTGTAGATGCCTTGAATATGTATGGTAGTTTAGGTTTTTCACCAAGTCAAAAACACATCTACGGACTACTACAACCTAAACTTAACCATGCTCACCGCTTAAAAACAGGAATCAACTCAAATACTTCTCTTCAAGGATGGCAACTAGTCCTACTAAAAGAGAATAAAATATGGAATCCAGCCAGAAAGTTCACATCATTTGATCTAAACACAAGGTAATAAGACCAAATCCAAATAAATAAATAGTGTGTGACATTTCAGTAACAGCGTTGTTACCGAAACATCACACACTATTTATTTATTTGGATTCGGTCTTATTACCTTGTGTTTATAATCTATAATCCAAATTGTGCCTTATCATCATTTGATCTAATGTCTAAGAATTCAATCAAAGGATTCCTTCAATAGACCTCTGGAGATTCAAGGGGAAGGGTAAAATGTCTAGAATTTGGTGGTGTAAAACCACCTAAGAAAGGGATAATAAGAAGAATAAGAGAAAACTATTATCTTTGAGGATTTTTTTTATTATCCCATGTATACAAGGTCAAATATACATAGATTAAGTGTAAGATCTGTGGAGAATTATGATATGTTTACTTTAGTTGTCCTCATACACAGGAGAAGATGTTCTGAGGCTGTCACCTCCCTCTTACAGATGGTACAGTGGGGAAGGTCTTCGCTCTCAAACCTGATTTGTGTAGTGTGTCCTGTAATTTTGGTCAGAATTAACAGTTAAATATGATGTGCTTCCCTTTTAGCACTATATCTACATGACCAGCTCTACAGAACACTACTTAAGAAGAAGATGGCATCAGAATATCAAAGACGGACTCACCAGAAAGTCTGAGGAAGTGTTCCAGCCTGGACTGGGGATAGGGAGGCTGTAGATCCAGGCTGGTCCACAGTTCCACCAGGACAGAGACAAACCTCCGCTCCATCTCACTATACTTCTGGAGGGAGGATGCTCCAGGTCCGGCCCTAGTCGTTCCAGCAGGGAGTGGACTGTCAGGGCTCTGTCTTTGTCCTCGGGACTGGAACTCTCCTCAGACTTCCTCCTCCAGAACTCTATCTCATCCTGGGGCCTGAAGATATCTGGGAACACACTCTCTGTGGTAGCTAGCATCCCTCACAGACACCTGTGTGAATATATGGGACTGTAAGTAAACAGCAGTTGGTAAATAAATAGTTATCGGTTGGTAAATGAATAATTAGCAGTTTAAAAAGCAGTTAGGTTGATGGTTATTTACCAGACAGTTTTTGCCAGACATTGCCGAAATTGGCATTTTTATGACTTAGCTACTCATACTTAGCCAGTATGAGGACACCTCTTTAAAAAGTACACTTTGGTTCTGCAACTTCAACAGAGGTTCTACTGTATATATATTTTTAACAACAAATACACTCATGGAAAAAACTTGGGAAGTTGGTACCTTTTAGCATGTATATTGGGATTCAGACAATAACTCTGAAAGATATTTGATACAGTGACCTTTATTGAAGACACACAAGATAACCAGGTGTAAACAAAATTGCCTCTGTCTTCTCAAAAAAAAATAGACGACTGACAACATCAATGGCTTTTCACTTCCTTAAGTTTTATCCGTGAGTGTACTTAAATTCAACTATTTTTTCAAATATCAATCAAGTTATTTTCTTTAATTGAAACAACTATAATTCAGCAATGACTTTAATTCAACTGAACATATTCTGATCCTTTGGTTTGTTGAATTAAATAAGTTGGATTGTACAGTTAAACCTGTCTATAGCGCCCCCCTTGGGACTCACCAAAATAGGGTGCTATAGACAGGTCACTTTTAATGTAAATCGCATCATACTATGTATTTAAAATTTGGCGCTATAGAGAGGGAGGCACTATTTAGAGGGGGCGCTATAGACAGGTTTAACTGTATATATAAAAGTTGAATTTATGAAAAAAAAAAAACTGCATCAATCTCCAACGTTAGATGGTGTTAAAAATGATGTTGGCACTTACTCACCTCCAATGAAGTTTTCCCGATCTTCCTCGCTGATCTTCCTCTTGCTGAAAAGATCCTGGGGATCCTGGAACCTGATGAGGGCTTCATTCTTGGCATAGAAGTTCTTCAGGGAGCGAATGACTTTCTTGGAGAAGGGCTGGAAGAGCTGGTTATTGAGGAGGAGTGGCATGGTAGCCTCCAGCAGCTTGGCCAGGGAGTTGAGGGGGAGTGGAGCAAGCTGGCCAGCAGGAGTCAGCATCCGGCCTGGCCATGGACACCGGCCCCACGTTGGGCTTGTAGAACACCAGGCATTGGTAGGCCGGGGAATCCCCAACATGGATCACTTCAGGAGCCTGGACAAGCAGTAGGTGCTGTGAATTCCTTTACAAAAATGACTTTCTCTCATTCTGCAAGTAGTAGGTTTTTTTTTTTTGCTTATCCCTAGTACACATGGTACAGGCCACGATAATCATGGTGGGTAGTTAGCGACTGCTTTTACTGTAAGTGCATCAAATGTCTACACATGTGAAAAGCAGTTCGACTTTGCACTTACAAATGTGCCAGAGCCCCATTTGGTTACTTGCACTCACTGGTGCGGTTGGACTTTTACAAGAATCGGGGGCCATTGGAGCATTTTATTTTTTTAAACAGAAAAAAGTGTCCAATGCGGGAATCGAACCCGGGTCATAGTGGTCGAAAACCAAACGGTTTAACCAGCCTTCCACTGACCCCCAGAGTAGTAGTAATTCATGAATGGAATCAAGAGAATGAACCAAGACTGAATTTAAAAGACCAGAGGTAAAGATTAGAAATCCCTAGTCAAAATACAAAGCAACCTTCTAGTTCTATCTAGGTATTTCACCTCAACTCACACAAACATAGCTTGGTGGCAGGCAGTATTCCTGTCCTAATATAGCTTCCTTTCTATGGCTAATTTCTTTTTATGGTATTGTATAGTGTTCTCCCAAAATTGTCCATGAACTCCATAAGTTTTGTCCATGAATGTAAATACCAGCTGAAACAACCTCACCTCAAAGCCAAAGTGCAGACAGTTGTCCCGCGTGTAGGCAATCAGCTGGCTGTACTCAGGACTGTTGAGGAACAGATCCAGAGAGAAGTCTTCAATATAGACATGGGATTGGTCAGCTTGGTCAAAGTAGTGGCAAGCAGCGGAGATGACAAAGTGCTTCCTCTTGTCAGTTTGCTTCAGTTCAGATAGATCCAAGGATGGAATTCCTGAAAGCATGCAAGAAGTCACAATTTTCCTTAGCTTCTTTAACAAAAACACCTTGTTTACAGATATTATCATACAGCAGAATGGAAGACACTCCTGCTAGAGGACACATCTCTACCCAAAGGAGGTTTTCATTGCCAAAATTATCATTTTTACTATTTAAATGCTCTCTGGTATAGAGAAAGACATCTCTCACTAAAGAACACTTTGGCTCTGCGACTAGATGTTGTCCTTTACAAAGAGAATCTATTGTATTACAACAGTATGATTGATTACCTTACTTCTTTTGGAGATGTCACATTTCCATATAATCAACTCACTCTTCGATAGTGGACATTGGTGCTGATGTAATAGAGATGCCTGGAAATATCTGAGGCTCTTCATTGGACACGACAACAACAACAATTCACTCTTCAATTAAGACTGTTATGATATAAGGTACAAATTATATTATAGATTAGATAAACAAAAGGTAACAAAAGACAAAATAATCGAAATATTTGTGATGTTTGGATATCAGTGCTAATACCTAAATTCATGGACATTTCAATAATTTGGATATGGTCTTGTTACACATTTGTGTAAGACTATGTTTAAGAAAACATATACACAAGGTAACAAGGTACAAGGTAATAAGACCAAATCCATATAAATAAATAGTGTGTGACGTTTCAGTCAACTTCAGTCGACTTTCAAAAGTCTGTCTACTTCACCACTTTTGTTTGAAGATGGTAACAACACTGTTACCGAAACGTCACACACTGTTTATTTATTTGGATTTGGTCTTATTACCTTGTGTCTATAATCTATAATCCAAATTGTGCCTTATCAAGAAAACATAATTATCCCCCAATTAATGAGCAATGGACAGAGAGGAATAAACAAAGAAGTTTGGAGAAGATTTAATGGATAGTTTTGTCTTTTCATGTTCAAAAGTAAATGGAATTTCAAAAGAAATGTACTAGAAGGGTTCAAAAAGAGATTATCCATTGACCATACTGCAGGGATCCTGACCTTGGAGAATGAAGGGAGAGGTAGACTCAGAAAGGATTGGTTTGATAATCTAATAGAATGGTATCTGGAATATTAAGAGGTGAAGAGAATTATTCCGAAGACATGGAGTGTTTTAGACCCAAAAGATGGCCCTTGAAAATGATGATCAATTGATGAAATACATATTCAAAATAGTGTTAAATCAGCAAAAATAAAGATGAAAATATAATTGATATATGAGGAACTTAGTTTTTTCAAAAATGGGGATAAATTTGTTTCCATATTTCTGAGAGGTTGGAATTATCAAGTGGTCACTAGTCCTGCAGAGCTGGCTCTTCAGGCAAAGGCTGTGTGACAATGCCAAACTCACGACAACCAAGACATCCATCTACATTTTTTTCCCCCTTAAGATTAGAGGAGATAATAAAGGCCCCCCTGATTATCTGGAGAAGGACTCTTAGCATTATAAACACAAGGTAATAAGACCAAATTCAAATAAATAAATAGTGTGTGACGTTTCGGTAACAGCATCAAAATTTCTCATTCAGTACTTTTGTCTGAAGATGATAACAACGCTGTTACCGAAATGTCACACACTATTTATTTATTTGGATTTGGTCTTATTACCTTGTGTTTATAATCTATAATGCAAATTGTGCTTTATCGACTCTTAGCATTGAAAGAGCCTTTGTGACTGTACACAATTGTTTATTATCTCTTTGCATTTTTTCTCCACTTTACTCTCTCTAGATTCACATGTGCATGTTGACCACTCCACAGGTAATGGCCAAAGTTCCAGAAACCAATACAAGAGTTGATAGCTAATATTGGTTTAGAACCTGCTTAATCCGTAGCAATTATAAATTCTAATTTTATCCACGGCTGTGGTAAGATACAATTTGTATTATTCTATATACAGTTACAAGCGTCATCCGTTCTTAATTCTTCATCTCCTAATCATTTGTCATCTCTGTCACCATTTGCTTTTTTTTTTGGAATGGCGCCCTCCTATTGGTTGGCTATGATCACGCTACCTTTGCCTCCCCCCCCCCCCCCCCATCATGCCCCCCCCACTTGCTTTTTCGTTTTTGTAACTATTGTGTTGGAGCGGGTCGCTCCTTAAATAAATGCATATATTAGTTAATAACTAAATGGAATCCTCTCTTTCTTTTTCCCAGTAAGAGACGCCTACGGAAGCCAACAGTACATAGACAGATAAAGCACATAGGCTATAGTTATTAACTAATATATGCATTTATTTAAGGCGCCAATTTATAATTGTAACAAATAGTATTTGAATAAAAATATTCAACCGGGTAAAACACGGGCGTTGCCCGGGTCATTCAGCTAGTAGATAATAATTGGCATCGTAATTATGTATAACCTCAAATTTTTATTTGAAAGAAAATAATGATAAAGCACAATTTGGATTATAGATTATAATACAAGAAATAAGACCTAATCCAAATAATTTATTAGTTGTGACGTTTCGGCAACAGCATTGTCACCATCATCAGACAAAATAATAAAATGAATATAAATAAATAAAAATAAATGTTATTCTTTTGTCTGATGATGGTGACAATGCTGTTGCCGAAATGTCACACACTAATAAATTATTTGTATTAGGTCTTATTTTCTTGTATTGAAAGAAAATAATACAGGGGGATTATGTTTCTTAAATCCAATATTTGATATCTCTAGCTTTCGAGCTTTAATGCCATTCTAGAGGATTATACAGCAGCATTAAAGTTTGTCAAGAATACTCCCCTGAAGAAGAGTGCCTGACAGCTTAGATTTATAAAATATTGGATTTAAGATACATAACCCTGGATTATTTTCTGCCAAATAATATAGCACAAGAAATCATTGTTTTTGAAACTAATTTTATTCATACAAGAAAATAAGACCTAATCCAAATAATTTTTTGTGTGTGACGTTTCAGCAACAGCATTGTCACCATCATCAGACAAAAGAATAAATGAGAAAAAATATCCCAGCATGTTCTTAAATAGTACTGTTACTTACACTTGATAACAGTACTATTTAAGAACTTGCTGTAGTATTTTTTCTCATTTATTCTTTTGTCTGATGATGGTGACAATGCTGCTACTATTAAATTATTTGGATTAGGTCTTATTATCTTGTATTATAATCTATAATCCAAATTGTGCTTTATCATAATTTCATTCACGATATAGTAAGATATACAATTTGTATTATAGATAAGAACTAAGAGAGGTAACAATACCAAATCAATAATCTAAATACAGTCTAACCTCTTTAATTCAACATCTCAAGGAATCAGAGCTTTCGGTTGAATTAAATTAGGTGTTAAATTATAGTCAGTTAGATGATTACAATTCATCACAACATTCACTGCTGGTGGATAATTTTTTCTAGGACATCCAAATATTAATATATTAAAATATATATTTTTAGAAAATACTCTTGCAATATGTTTTATATAATGATATAAATTAATACCAACTTCTACTTTGAGACCAAAACAAAATTTGTTAAGATTTACAATTTTGTGGTCACTAGTGAAAACATACCACCAAATGATAAGGCACAATTTGGATTATAGATTATAAACACAAGGTAATAAGACCAAATCCAAATAAATAAATAGTGTGTGACGTTTCTGTAACAGCGTTGTTACCATCTTCAGACTGAATACTTTCATTCAGTACTTTTGTCTGAAGATGATAACAACGCTGTTACCGAAACGTCACACACTATTTATTTGGATTTGGTCTTATTACCTTGTGTTTGCAATTCTTTATTGTTTTGTATTCGCAACTATTGTTTGGTATTAACGACTATGTTATTAATTAAATTGTTTTTGTACATTATTTGTGTTTAAATAAATAAAAATAAAACGAAATATTGATTTCCTACCATCTTTCAAAGATGATTTAAGTCGAGGTTGGGACATGTCTGAAGTTATAAATAATGTTAAAAGTTTTAAGACATTATGGATCACATTTTATTTAAATTAAATATTTTAATATTATACAGATAATGTATATAGATATTTTGTAACATATCTACGCCTTAACAATAAGTAAAAGCGGCGAAAGCAAACCAAAACATAGCCCTAACAACCGTTTCTACAACAAACGTCATGATGATGATAACAATTAATCAATATTAGCAGACGGTTTTGAATTATTATTTAAAAGCCCTTTTATTTAAAGAAAAAATACAATTTTTATCTGAATATCATTTTAAAATGTATCAGCAAAGGCAAGAAACCTGGCCTTTTCAAATTTTAATCCTTGAAAAAAAAAATTCTGCATAAATTTCTGTGAATTTTTCCCAACACAAATACTTATATTTGATAGCGCAGATCTGTTTAATATTATATTTATTGGCATAAAGTGAATGAATAGTAAGAAATATAAAAATGCTTAATAATTTTCTTTATATTATAATTCTATATAGATATGTTTCGATTTTTATTGAAGAATGTTGAAGATGTGTGTTGTGCGCGCGCTCCAAATCTTTGAATCCAGAAAAAATATAATCTTGGTAACTCATTTCCCCTTTTATCATGTGGAAGATATTTTCATTTCTATTTTTCTTTCTCCCAAAAATGAATGCTAAACCCAGTTTATATTACCATGCTTTTTTTAGATTGAAAACTAAAAAAAAAATTAGGTCTTAATAAATGTATTGAGCCTAAAATTGACAAGGATCTTAGAAAGCTATCATAGCAATATGTATCACATACACATAGTAAAATGTAATTAATTATATCACACTATTAATTAATATATTCGATTAAAATATTACAAATATATTCTCACAATGAGTATCTTTTTTATTTAAAAAACGCTAGCTTTCAAGCGTTAAATCCCTCTTCAATGGGCTTACTACAACACAAACGAAATGCCACTACAAAACATTAAGAACAAATTTCAACGATTACTATTAGACTCTCTCGTTTCCAATGAATATAATAGCATAAACAGAAAAATATATTTACCATCACAATACCGATATCTCAGAAGAAATCAATAGATCAATTTTATAGGTTCTGGATGCCCTAAAAATTAAAATAGACAATTCCATAAAATAGTTAAATTACAAACCAATTTAAAATTTCAGTTATAAATATATCCACGCTGCGCGCGTTTGTTTTTGTAAATATTTCTGGTGGGATAAAGTCGATATTATAGTAAGGTCGTTGAAAGCTAGCGTTTTTTAAATTAAAAAAAAAAAGATACTCATTGAGAGAATATATTTGTAATTTTAATATTTTTTCACAATTTTATCATGAATAGAGATTTATATAATATATTTTGCCACAAAAAATATTCTTTAGTTAGAATTTGATGTAATTAAGGTGATGCTTAAAATATCTCTTATATTGGGCTGCTTCGGATGCACAAATGCAAGATAGCCAAATAAATGGCCATGGCCCTGCGAAGATGGTGAAAATGACCTATATATGGAAGATTTTGGGTAGAAATTTCAAAAGGTTAACAGAAGGATGACATCCAGAATCAGAACGCAGTTTTAAAGGCGATGTGATAGACCTTTCACCATAGTTTTGGGTTTGGCCAGAAAATACGAAATTTATCAGGCTAAACCAAGATATTTTGAGTAGATATAGAGTCTTAAGCTCATTTAAACCCATTCTTTGGCTTTCTGTGATGGTGTTTTCATCTTCGTTGGTTGAAGTGGGAGGAGAGCTGCGTCTAGTTCGGAGTTCTCTTCTCCAGATTTCACCAAAAATATAATTTCTCATCTACACTCATGGACAGAACATAAAAAATCTTCTATGTCGCCAGTTATCTTTTTTTAAGGAGACAGAAGAAATTTGTTCACACTTGGTTATCTCGTGTGTCTTCAATAAAGGTCACTATAATATCTTTCAGAGTTATTGCCTGTATCCCTATATACATGCTGAAAGGTACAACTTCCTTAAGTTTTGTCTATGAGTATAGATCACATCTTGCCTAGATAGATTCTTGTCTCGGAGTGTCCATGGTAGCAATTGCCAACAGAATGTATGAGAGAAAGGTTTTCTGAAATTTGATTTGCTTTCACGCTGTTTCCCACTTTTTTTCTTTTAGCCACCTCTTAAGAGCTTTCTTCACTGATGATAAATCGAATTTATAACCTTAACAGGTCCAGAATAGTAATTTGCTGATGTGAAGTCTTGTTGGTGCTCCTACTTGGACCAGAATGGCATAGTAATCAATGTAGGCGAAATCATTATTATACATTGAGAGACAATATTGCAAAATGGTATGGGATTCCTGTTTAGGCGTTGGCCAATGTGATGACGATCCTGGTATCTTCCATCGAAAAGTTGTCGATCAGATGTCCAGGGGTTCAGAAAGGGTTTCTATTCAACGACCTAATGCTTTGAATCAATTTTCCAACTACCCGCCACCCTTAAAAAAAATTCTAACTAAACTAAAAGTTTCCATGTTGATTAAATTCTTAATTTTTTTTTAAACTTGAGATGAATTTTTATGCCATTATTTTTAAAGGTTCAGTACATATATATATCGTATATTTCAAACTGTATAATAATGACACTTTCTATTTACTACCACGCCATGTTTTGTATATAAACTATTTGTATTTTTAAACCCCTATTTGTATGTAAAACTAAAAATGTTGACGTCAAAATAAAGATCCAAAGAGTGTTCGGTCAGCTGGTGCCAGGGACAGAGGGGAGGAAAAGGCAACGCTCAGCCCATGTGGGGGCCCCAGGGACTCTTTAGAGACGACCCCTGAAAACAGGACAAGTTTTGGCAGGGGGTCAGCAGATGGTTCTAGGGGGTGTTTCTCGGCAGTCCGCTTCAGGCTGTCTCTCTCATACAGTCTCTCCCTCCATGTCTCGGGGATAAGTATCCAAGTTTGTGTCATGGCCTCTACCTCTGTCCCGTGGGCTGTTCCCGATCACTCTCGGTGTTAACATCTAGCCCTGCCTCTGCTTCTTGTTGTCCGCGTGTGGGAATAACATCAACACACTCGCCTCACGTACACGACTGCCAGCTTATCCATTCATTGTCCCATTTGCAACAATATTACATATATATATCATATCAAATAATTTTTTTTGAAATATGGCATACAGATTGAAGTCTATGTATAGTAGGTTATTTTTGGTGTCCAGGGCATCTCAACTCTCTCGAAATTTTTCGCCCAGAAGATGACTTGAAGTTGGTGTCTGTAATTTTTGTGACGGATTCTTGTGGGGCCCCATTTACTGAACGGGTTCTAATTCATGGTAGTACGAGATGCTAAGTGTGTAAAGGAGATAAAAAAGAACAGATATATGTTGTTGTTTAAGGATTGAATGAAAAAAGCGGGTGTGAGGAAGTTCATGACTAAAAATATATTGAAGAAGGAATCAAAGTTTTCTGCGACAAGTTTCTTTTATTTGTGCGGTGTAATCGGCAAGCTTTCGAACTATGGACGTCCTTAACAGGCCAACAGAACGTCATATCCGAAAGCTTGCCGATTATACAGCACACACAAAAAAAGAAACACGTCGCCGAAAACTTTGATTCCTTCTTCAAGATGTTGTCTGGTGATTTATTCTCATGTAATAAAATATTGTATATTAAAGATGCACGATTATTGTCACGTAGAAAATAATGAAATACAAACTTCAGGATGACACAGCAATTTAGTTAAGGCAAAAATAAATCAACACATTTATTATTATTTATTTGGTTAACCCCCAGGTTCTCCTCTACAGAGCGTACAAAAGTCGTCAACTATCTCAGGGTACATTATAAAATACCATAGAGGCAATGAGGAAAGTTTACAGAGTAGCAAAATACACTGCGTGACATTGAAAATGGAACACCAAGAAATAGTGGCCAGAAAATTATGCAAATTTCAGGGTAGACGCGCCTAACCGAGTTATGCAAATGATGTAAAATGCGCAGCTCTCGTGCGCACATGGAGTAAGATATAAGGGAAGGAACTTGCAGAAAGGACAGTATTCGTGTCGTTATTTCTTCAAAGAAAATCATTGTAGAAATTTTGTTCTTGTGTCAAAAGACATGTGTAATAACAGAATGCCAGGTCATCGTAAACGGAGGCAGTTCAAGCAGACAGACGCTTTTACGAGGGGCATGGTGATCGGACTGAAAAGGGCAGGTTGGTCCATACGTCAAATCGCAGCTGATACACACCTTGGTGCGTCCACGGTGCACCGACTGTGGAGAAGATGGTTGGAACAAAATAGATTGCCTCGAATATGTTTAAATAGAATGAGGCAATTATCCTGTGCTACAGGTGCGCCCATCGGGTTTATAAAACAATTAAGCAATTTACTCAATAATAACGGATCCTCGTGGCTTACTTATTGTAATGATCCTGATTCACTAAGGAATGCTATCCCAGGAATATTAAGAACTGCGATAGAGCAAACAATACAAAACGACTTAACTTAAATCTATTACTTACAAAACGACTTAACAAGAATAACCCAATCAAAGTTATATTCCCACTATAGAGATATATATATATATACAACGTTTACCACCGAAGAATATTTCTTAAGTGAACTCCCTTTTCCTGTCATCAGATTAATCGCACAATTTAGAACCCTTTCAATTTTTTTCAGAGAACATAATCTGATTTTATTGAGGCGTGAAGACCTGAAATGCACTTTCTGTGGATCAGGATAACAACGGAGATGTTGCACTACTTATTTGACTGTGCTGCTCTGTCTGAGGAAAGACGAAAACTAAATGATAAAACGGGGCAACTTTGTCCTTCATTTCCGGCACTAATTAATGAAATATCAAAGAATAGGTATATAGCGATGGCGATATTTGGATTCCACAAGACTATATCCCGGAAAAAGGCCACACAGTGTTCTCCCCATCCCTTGTGAACTGGCGAATCCTGTATAGGGCGAGAGGCCCTAAATAAAGGCTTTGTTGTTGTTGGTTGGAACAAGTAAATGTGGCAATTTATAGGAATGTCGGTGCAACCAGAGTGACATCAGCACGTGTGGATCGGCGTATCCTTCGACAAGCAGTGGTGGCCCCACAAGCCACTTGTACCGCCATCCTGCAACATGTGCAAGACACCCTAGATCATTCCATCTCGACCAGAACCATTTCCCGTCGATTGGTTGCTAATGGCTTGCACTCATGCCGTCCGCTAAGAAGACTGCCATTGACCCCACGAATAGGCGCCAACGTTTGGAATGGTGCCGGGCTAGATCGACGTGGATGACGGAATGGCACAGGGTCGTGTTCTCAGATGAGTTGCGTTTCTGCTTGTCCAGTGATAGTCGCCGTGTACGCGTGTGGCGTCGACGTGGAGAAAGGTCCAATCCGGCAGCAATTGTGGAACGCCCCACCGTGCGACAACGTGGAATCATGGTTTGGGGAGCAATCGCGTATGATTCCAGGTCACCTTTACTTCGTATTCAGGGCACTATGACGGCCCAACGATACGTTGATGAGTGCTGCGACCGGTGACACTCCCCTACCTTCAGGGGGTACCCAATGCCCTTTATCAGCAGATAACGCCCTACCGCACACTGCTCGCATTAGCCAACAAGCTCTGCAAGATGTACAGATGCTTCCCTGGCCACCGTACTCTCCTAATCTCTCACCAATCGAGCACGTCTGGGACATCATTGGACGCCGTTTGCATGCCTTGCCACAGCCGCGTTCAGAAGACGAACTGTGGCAAATAGTTGAGAGGGAATGGAGAGCCATCCCTCAGGACGCCATCCGTACTCTGATTGACTCTCTACCTAGACGTGTTGCTGCGTGCATCGCCGTCCGCGGTGGTCCTACTTGCTACTAAGCCGACGCCGTTCTCGCTCTGTATTATGACTATCATTTTGAAATAAAGATCACTTATTGTTCGTCCCTGTCTCTCTCTGTCTGCCGAGTTTCATCACTTTCTGGCCACTATTTCTTGGTGTTCCATTTCAATGTCACGCAGTGTATATTAAAGATGCGCTATATTTTCAGGTAGAAAATGACGAAAAAAAAACTTCAGGATGACACAGCAATTTAGTTAAGGCAAGAATAAATCAACACATTTATTATTATTTATTTGGTTAACCCCCAGGTTCTCCTCAACAGAGTGTACAAAAGTCGCCAACTATCTCAGCGTACATTTATAAAATACCATAGAGAGACAATGAGGGAAGTTTACAGGGTAGCAAGATATATCCAAATTAATAAGCTATTCATAAAATAATAAATATTTTGCTACATTATTGATTGACTGACATTTCTTTTCGCTCTCTTCTAATGACACTTTAGCCAGATGAGTATCTTTATATTTGTTTACAACTTTTCAATGAATAGCGTTCACCTTCATTAGGAAAAAAGTAAGATAAAAAGATTATCGTATTAAATATTTTATTTTTTTTTGCTCATCCTTAGTACATGTGGTACATGCCATGATAATATGGTGGTTAGAAGTAAGCGACTGCTTTTACTATAAGTGCACCACATGTCTACACATGTGAAAAGCAGTTCGACTTTGCACTTACAAATGTGCCAGAGCCCCGTTTGGTTACTTGCACTCGCTGGTGAGGTTGGACTTTCGCAAGAATCGGGGCCATTGGAGCATTTTTTTAGATCATAAAAAAGTGCCCAATGCGGGAATCGAACCCGGGTCTTAGCGGTCGAAAACCAACGGTTTAGACCATCCTTCCACTGACCCCCATTAAATACTTAGAAAACTAAAGCCGTATGCCGCTTCAATGGTGCATATAAATAAGAATATATTTTTATAGCGCATGGCAAAATACGGCTTTTTCTACTTCCAGTTAGTATAGAAGTATATAATGAAAAACAAAATATTTATAAATTATATACTCATTAATTCTTATATTCAACTTGTAAGTAAAAAAGTTCGAACTGCTCTCCACATGTGTAGAAACGTGGTGCATTTACGGTAAAAGCAGTCGCCAACTTCTTCCCACCATGATTATCATTGGGAATTTCTGTCCAAGAGCATATCTTCTAATATCCCAGCACAATTTTACTTTTATAAAGCTGTTTCTATTATTGAAATATTTCGTCGCTCCCTTTACGAGACGGAACTAATATTTTATTTGCATATTGAGCTCATTATATTTCAGTTCAGAGATGTATATACGAAATTTCAATAAAAAAAAAGACTCTAACTGTCTTTATTCCCGTTGAAGAACTCGAAAGCTCGCGGTTTAAGCTAATAAAAGAAACTTATTGTGAAAGAGGATTTAACTTTATTTATAATATTCGAGAAATCCCATGTTGCATATGCGACGGGCTACTGGTATAGTAGTACCGTTATAGCATATGAAGACCATTTTTTTAAATGATTTTTTTTTTGCGATTTGGGAATATATTTAAAAAAATACTATATTGACAATAGCACTCTATAATTTCCCTCACTTTCTCTCTTCTTAAAAAAAAGTTGAATAAATAATCCATTTTCACGTGTATCAATTTTTATCTTGAAGTAATAAACTGAAGCCGACATTTTAAGAGGACATGCCTTCGATGTGAAAATAAAGGCTTAATATATAGCCCGTAACAATTTGTGACTAGCCAACTAAGTGGAGAGATTTTCCTTATGCAAATTAAAACCATCACTCTGGGAGTAAAGTTAGGTCATTTATTTCTCCATGATAAACTATGCTTCATTGTCTCCGTGAGGAACTTAATTTAGGTTCATCATTTATCATGTTTCTGTGAATATTGGAAGCCGTTTCTACCTACACATAACGGATCATACACTAATGGATATATAAAGTGTTGTGTATCCAGAAGTTTAAGATTTGAAAAAAAAAGGAAATTGTGACTCTTAAATTGAAAACTTGTGACGTGTAACTCCCCCATTATCTCTTAGCACTCTTCTATTGTGATTTATTTACATATTCTTTCTTAGACTTTTAATTTATTTCCTTGGAGATTGTTAAGTATCTACGACTATGGATGTAAGAAATGAAACTATTCAACACGATTTTTTTTAAATAAAAAAAGTTCCTATTGCCTATACTGCAATGAAAAAAAAATAGTTAACTGGTCATATTGTCACCTCGGAACCTGGAATCATTAAATCGCCGATGATAAAAATGTTGAAGTGTTTCTAGCCCCAAGGTTATTTAACAGATTCTACAAATGGGACATAGAGATAAGAAAGAAGAAGACAAATGAGACATAAGGATAAGAAAGAAGAAGACAAATGCGACATAGAGATAAGAAAGAAGAAGACAAATGAGACATAGAGATAAGAAAACAAATAAGACATAGAGATAAGAAAGAAGAAGACAAATGAGACATAGAGATAAGAAAACAAATAAGACATAGAGATAAGAAAAAGGAAGACAAATGAGACATAGAGATAAGAAAACAAATAAGACATAGAGATAAGAAAGAAGAAGACAAATGAGATATAGAAATAAGAAAACAAATAAGACATAGAGATAAGAAAGAAGAAGACAAATGAGACATAGAGATAAGAAAACAAATAAGACAGAGAGATAAGAAAGAAGAAGACAAATGAGACATAGAGATAATAAGCAGCAAACATAAATAAATTCCGAGGATAAGTTTCTTTTATTTCAAAAATAATAGTCTTCGAGCTTTCGGGGCGTAAATAGCCCTTCTTCAAGAAAATAGGAAGTAATTTTAAATTAAATTTTGAATTTCAAATAGAAATGTTTGTAAACAATTAGATGGTGTTTTTCTTTGGTCCTGCATAGCGTGAGTGAATCTCGTATCCACGTGATTTAGTTCTAATCTAAAAACTTTTATAAAGAGTTTTGCCCCCAGAAATATTGGCCGATTACATTGAATATATTGAAATGATTACTTGTCCTAAAATGAATATTCTAAGTCTGAATTAAATTTTATATCAATCTGGAAATTGCCATTGTTTATCTAGGATGTAGTTCTATGTATCAGAGGATTGTGTATCAAGCTATTGTATATTTCTGGGATATCTATATGTCTATTGATGCTCTGGTGTTTTTTGGATACTATTGCTTCTAGGATTAGTCTTTTATATTTATTTTTTATGTTGGTGTAGTAGGTTTTTGGTTCATCTAAATTAAATTATGCCACACAGAAACAATAGATAGCATTTTAACCAAATTAAAAGACTTTCATAAAGAAATAGACTTCACCCTAGAAAAAAAACCAATGGCACGTTACCTTTCTTAGATATTTTCATCACCAGGCAAAACCAGAAATTCAACACTACAGTATATTATAGGCCCACTTTCCAACCCAACTATATACACTACTCCTCATATTGCCCTTTAAATCATAAAATAAACACCATAAAAACCCTCACAAAAAGGATCCATACCCATTGTTCCAATCAAACATTTAAAACAATAGAAACTCAAAATATAATGCAAAACCTTCTCATAGCAGGATACCCAAAAAATTTTATACTAAGACATTTTTATAACCCTTCCACAATCAACAATAACCAGACATATAGATCAACATGCATCATACCTTATTCCCCCAATAACATCAAAATAGCCCGAGAACTTAAAAAACACGGAATCAGAATTTTTTATGAAAATACTCCAAACATTGGTTCCATAGTTAGAAATCCTAACACCAAAAACAATAGCCCTATCCTACCAATACACAACAAACAGGCCATCTATTCCGTTAAATGTAACCATTGTAATAGTATATATGTAGGAGAAACAGGCAGGTCAGTTAAGGACAGGATTAATGAACACAATAGAAATATAAATAACAAAGACAATAGATCACTTATCTTTCAACATATTAAAACAACAGGCCATACTTTTAATTTAGATGAACCAAAAACCTACTACACCAACATAAAAAATAAATATAAAAGACTAATCCTAGAAGCAATAGTATCCAAAAAACACCAGAGCATCAATAGACATATAGATATCCCAGAAATATACAATAGCTTAATACACAATCCTCTGATACATAGAACTACATCCTAGATAAACAATGGCAATTTCCAGATTGATATAAAATTTAATTCAGACTTAGAATATTCATTTTAGGACAAGTAATCATTTCAATATATTCAATGTAATCGGCCAATATTTCTGGGGGCAAAACTCTTTATAAAAGTTTTTAGATTAGAACTAAATCACGTGGATACGAGATTCACTCACGCTATGCAGGACCAAAGAAAAACACCATCTAATTGTTTACAAACATTTCTATTTGAAATTCAAAATTTAATTTAAAATTACTTCCTATTTTCTTGAAGAAGGGCTATTTACGCCCGAAAGCTCGAAGACTATTATTTTTGAAATAAAAGAAACTTATCCTCGGAATTTATTTATGTTTGCTGCTTATTATACACCAGAGGATTCCACCTTATGACATAGAGATAAGAAGACAAATGAGACATAGATATAAGAAGAAGAAGACAAATGAGGACATAGAGATAAGAAAGAAGAAGACAAATGAGACATAGAGATAAGAAGACAAATAAGACATAGAGATAAGAAAGAAGAAGACAAATGAGACATAGAGATAAGAAAGAAGAGACAAATGAGACATAGATATAAGAAAGAAGAAGACAAATGAGACATAGAGATAAGAAGACAAATGAGACATAGAGATATGAAGGACAAATGAGACATAGAGATAAGAAAGAAGAAGACAAATGAGACATAGAGATAAGAAAGAAGAAGACAAATGAGACATAGAGATAAGAAAGAAGAAGACAAATGAGACATAGAGATAGAAAGAAGAAGACAAATGAGACATAGAGATAAGAAGACAAATAAGACATAGAGATAAGAAAGAAGAAGACAAATGAATATAGAGATAAGAAAGAAGAAGACAAATGAGGACATATAGATAAGAAAGATGAAGACAAATGAGACATAGAGATAAGAAAGAAGAAGACAAATAAGACATATATGAAGAGTGAATGACCATAGAGAGCGCATGGCGAAATCTGAATTTTGAAAGACAGCATAATTACAATATAAATATTTGCATCGAGCAATGGCTCTTCCGCAAACAATGTGTAAAAGAAAAAAATCATGCTTTAATAATTTCAATTCTTATACATAGATGGCGTGCTATCGAATATATTGTCAGGTACGGGGGACCAATCGAAGAGGTTTATAGATGAGAGAAATTCTCTAGTATAACTTACATATCTCCGCAAACAATGTGTAATAAGAAAAAATCATTGCTTTATTAATTACAATTCTTATACATAGATGGCGTGCTATCGCCTTAGAATATATTTTTGAATACCAAAAGCCAGGTACGGGGGGCTAATCGAGAAGAGGTTTATAGATGAGAGAAATTCTCTAGTCTAACTTACATATCTCCGCTAAGAGGAGGAAGTTATGCAATTTTCCGCGGACATGGTTCGGCAATCAATTAAGCGGCTCATCCATTATGAATTTTCCCGGAAGGAAATTCGAACAAGGATGTTAAACCCTCACTCTCTGGGGAAACACCAGGAATTGAACACTGATTTCTTCCTACGGATTTACGGCAATATTTAGAATTTTTTTTCTTTCATATACTACTCGAATGACTCGGCTTCTCCTGGGTTGTTCCTGAGAGTGAATAGTTATCCATTAAATAATTGTTAAAGCAAACATTATTTATAAGAAAATCGAACTATTTTTGACGGGAAGGTTCACTACTGATGAGCCAGGCCCTCCCATTATTTTATCATTACAGTAAGGGCAGTAGAAAATTATTTTATTTTAAAAAGAATCATACGTGTCTAAAATAGTTCAAATTTTTTTATTACAGATGGCGCGCTAATGCATCGTATTTACATATTATTTTATATTGAAACTGATTTGAAATTAATTATATTATTACAAAGCGAGCTTTCGAGCAAAAAACGCTCTTCTCCAGGCTTATCAACAACAACAAAGCCTTTATTTAGGGCCTCTCGCCCTATACAGGATTCGCCAGTTCACAAGGGATGGGGAGAACACTGTGTGGCCCGGGATATAATCCTGTGGAATCCAAATATCGCCACCGCTATATACCTATTCTTTGATATTTCATTAATTAATGCCTGAAATGAAGGACAAAGTTGCCCTGTTTTATCATCTAGTTTTCGTCTTTCCTCAGACAGAGAAGCACAATTAAATAAGTAGTCCAACCTCCAGGCTTATCAAAGCTTGTATAGAGAGAAAAACAGACGGCTTGTAAAAATCTCATGTTTACTTTCACACGCACATAGTGACCATTTGAAAACAAAACCTTATAAAGCTTTTAAAACATGCATTATATTTCATGTATTTACAAATTTGTAAATATATTTCTATAATAAAATTAGAGGATTAAAATCTATTTAGTTTTCGTCTTTCCTCAGACAGAGCAGCACAATCAAATAAGTAGTCCAACCTCCAGGCTTATCAAACTTGTATAGAGAGAAATACAGACTGCTTGTAAAAATCTCATGTTTACCTTACACGCACATAGTGACCATTTGAAAAACAATACCTTATGAAGCTTTCACTCATTATATTTCATGTATTTACAAATTTGTAAATATATTTCTATAATAAAAATAGAGGATTAAAATCTATATCCATAAAAGCACAGGGCGACTCTCTCGTCAAAAAAAAAAAAAGAAAAAAGAAAAAAAACGTCAAAAACCAGACGCCATCTGTTGACCGTAGACGCAAACTAGTAGATTCGGGTCGGTGACAAAGCCACAACACCAGCTTTGGCAAACTGAGAAACGTCCACCTAGAGACCATGGTTTCAGGCTAATGGCTCTTGTCAGTCTAGGGCGACTTTATTCCACGAGATCCACAAGGGATCTAATGGAATCCTCACAATCTACCAAAGAGGTGTTTTGCTGGCAATGTGGCAAGGCCAAATCTATGGCCAAAATATAGATGGAAATTTTGCCGGGAGGAATTTGATCCATAAAAGTACAGTGCGCCTCTCCCATCAGAGCAAATGTCAAACACTAAGAGTTCGCCCTGGGCTGACGAGGGCCATTAGCCCGAAACCATGGTCTTCAGTTATACGCTTCTCAGTTTGCCAAAGCTGGTGTTGTGGCTTTGTCAACAATCCGAGGTCACTAGTTTGTGGCGACGGTCAAAAGATGGCGTCTAGTTTTTGACGTTTGTCATAAGACAATCGTTTAAAAAGGGGAGAAATATCTAACATTTGATAGTTTAAAATTAGCAAATATAGCAGAAAAAATGTCTTATTTGAAATAAAAAAGGCGCTTAATAGTTTCAATTTTTATGTTAGAGAATGATAATTATTTATTTTTATGTTTCTATATACCAAAGAGGCACCTCTCCCTTCATGTTGCATATGTATGCCTAGATGTTGAGGATAATATTATTCAAGGTCATTTCTTTTTACTATTCTACTACTAGGGAGCCAAAAAGCCATGTACACTAGGTGCAAAACCGAAGAGGCCACTCCCCAACATATACTAAATTGTATTAGAAAGGACAAAGGATCTCTGTGCAGAGAACCAAGAAGAGTTCTTGAACTTCTTTATGAGCACGACCTCCAAGATCTTGTCAAATTTAGACTAATAAAAGGATAAGTAAAAAAAACATATATAGGACGAATTCCTAAACAATATTTGAACTGAAGAAATTTGGGAAGGCTCCTCTGTAGTATGAACCTTCTAAGAGATTTCACCAATTGAATCCACTATATCTAAGCTATACAACTATTGTATTGTACATTTCTGCCTATATAGTTAGTCTATTTGAATGTAATTCTACTATCCTATAAACTTATGTCCATAGTTTTCTTGAAAACCATTTCTAAGATTCTATCCTTCAGTGCTGCGTATATAAGCAGAATCGTCCAATACAGTATTAGAGCTCTGAGAAGCGGTCTGGTGGATTAAATTGGCGAAACGCTGGGAGGGTTCACCACTGATGAGCCAAGTTCTCCCAATATATTTTTTTCATCGCAGTAAGGGCAGTAGAAGTTTGTATTATGTATAAAAGAAACATTCGTGCTTTTAAATCCTTTATTTTATAGTCTTATGTACTTGAAGGTTTATTCTTGGTGAGATGGCTGTTTAACAAGTCAACTATGTATATGGAAGCTTCTAAATTGTAGAAATGCCAAGGATGAGATTTGTTTCAATCGTTGCTATTCCACTTTAAAGGACGAGAGTGCGAATACAATAGCTTATTTTAGGTAACTTTAATTAACAATACACTGTATTGCAAAACGACATTTGAAAATTATCCCGCATGAGTTTCTTTTCAACGAAAAATCAAAATTTATTTTAAAGAGAAATAACGATTATTACTAACCTTAGGAATGAGGTATGAAAGGATGAATTGTGAAGAGTAATGATAAATGGAAAATAAAAGTTTCCAGGGATGGGAATCGAACCCACAGTGTTCCGCTTACCCCCGGTAAGATTCGATTCCCATCCCTGGACACTTTATTTTTCCGTTTATCATTACTTTTCACAACTTTTCCTTTCATACCTCATTCCTAAGGTTAGAAATATTAGTTATTTCTCCTTAAAATAAATTTTGATTTTTCGTTGAAAAGAAACTCATGCGGGATAATTTTCAAATGTCGTTTTGCAATCACAAGCCGCATTATATTATATTTTAATACACTGTATTGTTTATTTATATTGCCCAAACAGAGTTATTTATTGTAAAAAGAAAATTAAAATTATACCGCGAATGTTTCTTTTAAAAATCGAAATTTATTTTCAAAGAGAAATAGCGACATTTCTAACTTTGAGGATGAGGTATGGAAAGGTGAAACATGAAGAGTAATGGAGAACGGAAAAATAAAAAGTGTCCAGGGGCGGGAATCGAACCCACACCCTTCTGCTTACCGGGCAGGTGCCTTGTCCACTCGGCTACCCTGGACGTATTTTTCCGTTCATAACTTATATTTAAAGTAACATTTAAAATACAATATAACGCGGCTGATGATTGTAAAACGAAAATTAAAATTATACCGCGAATTTCCATACCTCATCCTCAAAGTTAGAAATGTCGCTATTTCTCTTTGAAATAAATTTCGATTTTTAAAAGAAACATTCGCGGTATAATTTTAATTTTCGTTTTACAATCATCAGCCGCGTTATATTGTATTTTAAATGTTACTTTAAATATAAGTTATGAACGGAAAAATACGTCCAGGGTAGCCGAGTGGACAAGGCACCTGCCCGGTAAGCAGAAGGGTGTGGGTTCGATTCCCGCCCCTGGACACTTTTTATTTTTCCGTTCTCCATTACTCTTCATGTTTCACCTTTCCATACCTCATCCTCAAAGTTAGAAATGTCGCTATTTCTCTTTGAAAATAAATTTCGATTTTTAAAAGAAACATTCGCGGTATAATTTTAATTTTCGTTTTTACAATCATCAGCGCGTTATATTGTATTTTAAGAGTTATTTATTGTACTCAGTACAATACGTAACCCTGTTTGGGCAACATAAGGTAAACAATACAACGATACCCACTACACGACATTACAGCAAGAGAAATGGATCTCGGACCCACTAAGGACCCATAAAGTTAACGACGGGACAACGTACTAGTTAACGATAGAGTTATATCCAAATTAGTTAGTTAAAGACATTGATGGTAATAGTTAGTTTGCTTTCCATTGTCCTAGTCCTTTTCAAAGCATTCCTTCTTCTTTCATGGATGGACTACGTACTTGTAGGATGGTTGTTGTGATGTGCTGGTGTGGCTTGTGGAAAGGCTGCTGATAAAATTATAATTAAAATTAATTTATTTAAAGCAAGAAATTATAGAGAGAAAAGAAACAACGGTTGAAGTAACGGCCGTCGGTTTTAGCCTTATTGTTTACCGCGTCAGTGGCCAGAGTCTCTGATGACGTCCCGCGCGCATGCGTAGTCAGGTTGACGCCCGCGGATGCCGAGGCCGTCCTAGTTCGGCTCGCTGAAGCAAAGTGTAGTCGCCACATACTCTTCTACATACGAATGACACATGATATTGTGTCCAAAATAGCATACATCTTCAGCCTCCTGAAGTTCTCGATCCACATGTAATGAATTTGAAAAGAACATTAAATCGGTTAAGCTCGCCATGATATCGCCATTTTTCAATGAATATTTTTAACTGTTAAAATAACCCTCCGCAGATATCATATATATAAAAACAAAATGGGCATTTCCTGACCGCCCACATGAGCATTTTTAGATGGCAGAGCGCCATCTAGTGAAAAAAAAACCAACTAAACTTTGATTTAGCTTGTTCCAAAGATATTTGGCTAACCCAATTTCTTGATAAATCAAGAAAAATAAACCACGTACGCGTTTCGGGCTGTTGGCCCTCATCAGCGTAGTGCAGACTGTATCTCTACGACCAAAAATTTGGTTCCAGAGGCGCTTTCTGAGAATTACTCTATATGAATTCTATTCCATCAAAGCTAGAGAAAAGTGGTCTTCTAGACATGGTATAAGGAGATAAGCCCTTTAGATTTATCCAATATTTTTTCAAAGACTCATATTTCCTCTCTTAACCTATAAACAAGATACCTAATCAAGATTGGTTATTTCGATTAAAGGTATTATGAAACAGACATGTAGATTAAATTTATGTTTATATGATATTTTCATTTCCAATACAGTTAAACCTGTCTATGGCGCTCCCTCTTGGGACTCACCAAAATAGGGTGCTATAGAGAGGGAGTGCTATAGACAGGTCACTTTTAATGTAAATCGTATCGTACTACGTATTTAAAATCGGGCGCTATAGAGAAGGAGGCGCTATTTAGAGGGGGCGCTATAGACAGGTTTACCTGTATAACAAATTATTTCAGAATTTTATCAACTTTTTAAAAACTTTTATAAAAATAATCATTCCCAATATATAAACTTACAAAAGAGCTTTAAAAAAAAGTCAGTTAAATGTAATATAAATGATACAATTCTATTTTTCATATCAATATAAACCCATCTTAAATGAATTTTTAATGTATTTTCGTAAAATATATATCTATATAATGTATTTCTATTCACGCTCATTTAAAAAAATATATATATAAAATGGTTATTTTACATTCCTTATTTTGTATTTTATAGAAATTTATTTTGTGTCATTATAAATATTAATTTGAAAAAAAAAAAAAAAAAACAGTCTGAGATATATATGGGTAAAATTAATTTTTATTTCTTTAATAGAAGATATATATATATAGCTTGAATGTTTTCATTAAAAATATTTCACAAACATCCATATTAGAAAATGAAACTATCTAATAAAAAATTTAAGTGAAAAAAAAAAAAAACAATGTTCTTTTTTTCCCGTGGTAAAATAACTACCTCATTATAGACAATAAAAGATTCCAATATGGCACACACACAGAATAAATAAATTGGCTTCTCTTATTTAAAATTAATGCTATTTAGTTTTAAAATTGAATTTATATATATTTTATACATTTGGATTTAGCTTTTAAAGTAGAGAATATAAAATCAAAGCATTACACCAATAAGGTCGTCTGAACTGCATTATTTATCTTTATAAATATCAAACGATATTTTTATTATTAACTATATTGGAAAATTTAAAATATTAGATTTCTTAGGAAATATATATAGTTATTTAAAAACATTCTCGTTATATTTTAAAAATGTATAGATCCTTTATGGATTTTTTTTCTGTTTATGTGTATATAGAATATATATATATATTTTGCGAGATATATTTATCTATTAAAGCTATTTACAGATAATTAAATTTGTATTTAACTCTTTCAGATATTGCATTATGTATAATATTGATCCCTGTTTAACCAAAATATTTTAAAGTACATAATGTGTTTATATAAGGTTGTTCCAAAAGTTCGTGCTTTTCTTAAAAAATAAAGGTTATTTTTCCTATTACTTGGCGAATAATATTATTACGGCGCGAATACATAATACAAAGACATTATACATAATATATTGGTGTTTCAAAAATATTTTTTTTTTGCAAGTGTTTACGAACTTTTGGGACAACCTTGTAATATAAATTTACCTTTTCAATAAAGAATTTCCATTTTTACGGCAATATAGTGTTAGGATATAATTTCAAGAAATATATATATTTTTCATTAAAGAAGTTATAATATTTGATACCTTATGTGTTGATATATTACCGAGATGAGATAAATTACATAATATTATTAATTATTTATAAATACTGTTTATATATATTTGTTTTAAAAATAACAAAATTCATTTCTAAATATATGTATAATATTTTGATAATTCGCGTATACACGCATAATATTATACATAACTACAAAATAAGCTTTAAGATGGCTAAATCTTTTCCATATATATTTTTTTGGTCAAAATATAACATATTTTTCATTTTATTATTTGCATCTGTGAATTAATATATTTCATTTTATATTTACAATCAATATAACTTTGAATCATATTACTTATATTTTCTCTATATAATTTATATACAGTATATTACAAATATATGTTTATTACAAATTTACATTTAGAGAAAAAAAATATATTTAAAGCTCAAAATTGTTATTTTTCAAATAGCACATGTTAAATTTTCTTTAAAATATTTTATATAGTTGTTTTTTTAAAAGTGAGAAATAAAAAGTTTGTTTAGATCAAAAGTATGTAAAACTAGTGAATAGGATTTCCCAAACGGATCTAACAAATGGTAGATAAGAGGGATTATTCTGTTGCCATGATTCACGTAAATTCATGATTCATGTGATTGAAAAGGAATAATATTATCAAAAATGGTCTTTAGGGACAAGTAGTCAGTATATACAAATGGGGTTTCTAAAGATATTGTCTTATTAAAAGGAAGTTTACTCGGGAAAAATATTTGGTTTCTCAGCATCAATAGAGAGGTGAGATATATTTTCATTAAGCAGGGTCTTTTCTAGCATGGGGGGATGGAAAGCGTGCAATCCAAAGTGGAGGAAGTCATGCAAAACTATGGAAATGTCAAGGCACGTCTAAGGATAGAACAGAATGGGTATCCAGTCACGATCGAAGCATTACTAATTTGGAGAGTTCCCCGGCAATGGATTCGCATGAGTCAGCGGGTCGCAGCGTATCTGTCCGTAGGGGTTGGTCTAGAGGTTCGGAGGCGAGAAAGGTAAAGGGTAAGTGCAGCACTACGGGACGGTCGACATAGCCTAAGATGATCTTCACCTTGGCTTCGTAGCTGACCGTTACACCATAGGGATTCTTTTCAGCGGCTGCGCCGTAACGTGTGGATGATGCCAAGCAGTCATCCGGTCCACCCAAGGCCCCTTCCAGAGCCAGGGCTACAGGGAACTTGAGAACCGACCCAGGTTTCACGCTGAAGTCTCTCGAAAAGCTGGCTCCCGGTCCTACTGGGTGTCCTTCCTCCGTTTCCGCGAGTCCCACGAGGTTCTTGAAGCTGCCGTTGGTGAACATGCACACTCGCACGTGCTGGACGAGAAGCACACGCACGCGGTGCACTGTGCGGTTGGTGCGGTTGTCCAGGGTGACGTGGGCACGCACCATTTCTCCAGGTCGGTAGGTCTCACGGTCTAAGCTGGCTTCCACTCTCAGGCGACCCCCGCTGAAGACGAAGGCTCGATTGACGGAGGCACGGGGCGGTGGTGCGAGCGACATTGCCGTCGGGTCAGGTTCGGCGTGTCTGCAGCTCAGCGTCATCCGCACCATATGCCTCTTGAGAGGCTTTTCTTCGGGCCTCTGACCTGCGACACACACGTACGTCGAAACTTTTAACATACTTATTTTATAGATCGACAAAGGGTCCAAGTAATAAAAATATTGAGCAAAATTAATCAGGCCTCTAGGGCAAAGTGTCTTTTCATTTCTTCATTTCCCTGGAGGCCTGATTAATTTTACTCAATATTGATACAAAGGATTATTTCATTGAATAATAAAAATAAGTTTATAATTTTCATCGTTAGATGACGATAAGTAGAGTGATGATTAAATATAGAATATCAGAGTCATCAACAATCAATTCTGTCATCGTTTGTGCAATGTTTCCACAGATAAGACTTGAAAATAGAATATATTTTTAATGCCAAGAAACAAACAAAGTTAAAACAATTCCATATTAGAAAAATAATCAACTGCTAAAAACACAAACACTATATATATGCATATATACACAATTATCATCATCAACTCTGTGACAACAAATAAATAAAAACAAATATTAAATTAATTCGCCAATACATCACACCATCTTCCTCCTACAAGCCTTGATATCGCACAGGAGGTCTCCGATCCCTTGGAGGGTTTCTTCTTGGCAGTGGCCTCTCCTCCGTCCGGGCTTCTTTGTCTGAGGAACACGCGGATTCCCCTGGGCTGCTTCCAATCTCCACACCCTGGTCCCCGGACACTGGATCCTGCGGCAATCCAGCTGTTTCCAACGAAAACGATTCTCTGTCCCTCCGGCTGTTCATACTCTCAGGAGCCATCCATATTGGGTCATCTTCCTCCTCTCTTTTCTCTCTGGCCTCATCTCCTCTTCACCACTAGTCCATCTTCTCCTTATCTGATCTCGGTGGTAGGTCTTCACCTGTCCATTTATCAAAACTGTATAGACTCTGCTCCCCTTTCTGCCCACTATTCTTCCTGGAATCAATCCGACACCTCTAAAATTCTTACACCACACCTTATCGTCCACCTCGAACTCCTCTTGGCCTCTTCCTCGATCATACCTCATCTGCCTGGCCTGTCGTTCCCTCACCCTATTGTCCAGGCTCTGGTGTTTCAATGTCAGTCTGGTCCGCAGAGACCGACCCATAAACAGCTCTGATGGGGTCTTCCCAGTTGTCTCATGCGGCGTGCATCGATACGTGAGGAGAATTCTTGACAGTGTATCTTGAATGGTATCTTCAAACTTCCTTTTATTTTTTTCCAAGGCCATCTTTATCAATTGAACCGCTCTTTCCGCTAAACCATTACTCTGTGGATGGTATGCTGGAATCAGAGTTTGTCTGACTCCATTTCTCTCGAAAAAACTCATCTCTACCCCTGTAAACTGTGGGCCATTATCCGACACCACTTCCTCTGTAACCCATACGCTGAAAACAATCTTCTTAACTGCTCAATCGTCTTTCTTGCGGTTATCTCTCTCATCGGGATCGCCTCGACCCACTTTGAGTGGCTATCCACCACAATTAACAAATTCACTCCATCTTTAAATGCAAAATCCATATGGATCCGTTGCCAGGGCCTGGTTGCCCACACCCACGGTCTCCAGTTTACTTTACTTGGGCCTGTCTGAGTTTGCTGGCAATTTTTACACCCATTTACCATGCATTCAATCTGGTTGTCAAGATTCGGCCACCAAAAATGCGACCTAGCAACCGCCTTCATTTTGCCCATCTCCGAATGGGTCTCGTGTAGACAACTCAACATATTTTTCCTAAGAGAAGACGGGATGATCACTCGCATTCCCCACACAATAAGCATTCCCCGTCCATAGTTAACTCCAACTTTCTCTGAAAGTAGGGTCTGAGGTATTCCCCAACTCTTTCAGGCCAGCCTTGCTGCGTATAGCCCTTTACCACTGACAATACTTCATCTTTTTTAGTTTCCACACCTATTTCTGCTGCTGTAACCGGCAAATCTTCCACGTATGATAATATGAACGTTTAATTCAAAACCGGTGTTTCGTCACTCTCTACTGGCAACCGTGAGAGAAGGTCTGCGTTTCCATGATCTTGAGTTCTTCGGAATTTAATTTCATATGTATAAGCCGCCAAAAAGTCAGTCCCCATCTCTGCAATCTTGAAGTAGACAAAGTGGGAATCCCTGCTCTCGGCCCCAAAATAGACACCAGGGGTTTATGATCTGTAATCAGGGTAAATTGTCTTCCATAGATAAACTGGTGGAACTTAGTCACACCATATACTATTGCTAGAGCTTCTCTTTCTATTTGTGAATAATTACATTCGGCCCCGGAAAGTGTTCGTGAGGCAAACATGATTGGTTTCTCTTGGCCCTCGATAACATGGGACAGCACCGCCCCCACTCCAATCTGAGATGCGTCCGTGGCCAAAGATAAAGGTAACGTGGCATCATATGGCACCAACACTTTCTCGGAGGTAATATTCTCCTTTTACACTCCGAGATCGCCTCCTCACACTCCCCTGTCCACTTCCAATAACTATTATTTTTCAGCAGCTTGTGAAGTGGCTCCAACAGCTCTGGCAAATTCGGAATAAACTTTCCATAATAGTTCACTAATCCCAGAAAAGATCTCAATTCCGAGACATTTGTCGGGCTTTTGGCTTTCTGTAGCCCTTGTATCTTGTCCTCTAAAGGCCGAATACCATCTTCTTTGATGAGATGTCCCAAACACTGTATTTCTCTTCGCAGAAATTCACATTTTTTCCCTTTTTAATTTTATGTTGTGCTTCTGCAACCGAACAAAAATAGTTTTTAATACTGCCATATGTTCCTCCACTGACGCCGTGAATACGAGTACATCGTCAATGTAACAAATAACCCCATTAATTCCCGCCAATATTCTATCCATAACTGACTGAAAAAAACTAGGGGCATTTGCCAATCCAAAAGGCATTCTTTTAAACCTAAAAAGCCCCTTATGCGTATTAATAGTCAGGAGTGGCTGGGTGCTAGGGTTTACCTCTAATTGAAGGTATGCATTGCTCAGATCTAGTTTAGAAAAATACTTCCCTCTAGCCAATACGGAAAACAGGTCCTGCTGAGTAGGCAGCGGATAGGCCGCAGTATCCAAAAACCTATTTAAAGTCACTTTGAAATCACAGCAAATCCTAAACTCTTTATTCTTCTTGGGCACAACCACCACTGGAGTTGCCCACTTGCTGCTGGGTACTTGATACAAGTAGTCCTTCTCCACCATTCTTTCTAGTACCTCGTTTACCGCCGTTCTAATTGCAAAGGGAACTGGTCGGGCCTTATGAAATATGGGTTTACATCCTGAATATTCACTGCAAACGTGAATCCCTTTATCGGATCTGTTGTCTCCCCAAACACAACCTGGTGTTCACTCAATAATTCCGCCAACGTGTCCTCCAAAGGCATCTCTGATTCACAAAATAATTTCCAATTTTCAAAACATTGATCCATTCTCTCCCCAACAAGGCCTTCCTTTCTCCTCTCACCACGACAGCTCTAAGCTTAGCGATCGTTCCCCGAAAATCGACCTTGACATCTATTTCACCCAGAATCGGTACCACAGTTCCGTCATAGGTCTTAACAATTATTCCCGCTTCTTTTACCTGCACGTCTGGGAGGTTATCTTGAAATCCTTCTCCGATATTAAAGTCAGACAGCTACCCGTATCGATTTCAAAAGTCATCAAAGTGTCCTCTACTCTCATCTTAATCACATAGGGAGGGTCATTCGTAGCATACTTGACTCTATAATCATACGTCCTCATGAAGACCATTCTTTGAACGGATTCTTCCTCCTCCTGATCCTCGATTTGATTAATCTTTCTCTGGTTCAGAAACCGGCTCACCTGTCTTTCGCTTGTATGTTCCCCACGGCTCCTGCAGATGGTTGCCAAGTGACCTCTTTTCCCGCATCTGAAACAGGTCGCCTCTCTAAATCTGCATAAGTCTTTATGCAACCTCCCGCAATGTACGCACTTTCTCTTTTGCTCTCTATTATATATATTCCCGACTTCTGCGCGTATTTTGTCCACGCTATCTGCAGGCTCATTGACATGGATAATTCTGGTATTTTTTTTCTGCTGCCTCCATCGACAACGCAATTTCAACTACTCTTGCCAACGGCACATCTCCTTCAGACAAGATCCTCCTCTGGATTTTTGCATTTCTCAATCCGCACACCAATTTGTCTCTTAAGGATTCCTTTAAAAATTCGCCAAATCCACACGTTGAGGCTAGCCGCTTGATTTCCACCAGATATTCTGAAACACTTTCCGTTTCCTTTTGTATTCTTCCAAAAAACATGAATCTCTCTACGATTATAGATCGCCTTGGGGAAAAATATTCAACCAGTTTATCAATCAATTCTTCATATTTATACTCTTTAGGCAACTTCGGGCTACATATATTTCTCAATGTATCATACGCCTTCCCGCCAATTAGCGTCAACAAATAGGCTTTTTTCTTTTCTTCACTTGCTTCTTCTAGAATTAGAAACTGCTCCAAACGCTCGATAAATGAGCAAAAATATTTATTTTTTTCTTCAAATTCTCTAAAATGGTAATGAGCCATCATGAAATAATTTTTCTTATGTAAATTTCCAATAACTTATTACTTCTTTAATATTAAACAAAATTATTCATATTACCCTATACCATCGCTTGGGTACTTACTCTTAAACCTCGTCGCCAATGCAATGTTTCCACAGATAAGACTTGAAAATAGAATATATTTTTAATGCCAAGAAACAAACAAAGTTAAAACAATTCCATATTAGAAAAATAATCAACTGCTAAAAACACAAACACTATATATATGCATGTCATAATTTGTACATACATAGATGCCAATAGTCAATCCAATATGTATAAGATGTATGATTTGTTTCAATAAAAGAACAAAGGTAACATTGGAGGACAGAAAGGCCTAGAAGAAAGGCCTAGAAAGAAGGCTTAAGAGTTAGCACAATCATTAGTAAAGTTATTACCAGTTTAATTATCGCGGAACTAATAAAAGTTGAGTTCAACAAACTATCACTTCCGGGTCAAGCTGGAACATGTCTAAAGACAAAAGAAGTAACGTAGACCAACCAGAGAGTAGCACATTTTGTGGAGAACCAATAGGGAACCTCCACGTCACACCTTTCAACCAATGAGAAGTAAGAAGGGTTCTCGTGTTAAATCGAGAACCAAGAATTGGCAGTAGTTAGCTAGCTCCCTCCGAGGTAACACCTGCTCTAGAGACCTCCCCCGTTCATCCTTTTCAGCTAAGTCAATCACCGCCATGTGAATAGATAGACAATAGTCAACCCGCTCCACCTTCTCCAAAGCCTTTCTTTCCTCCGACCAGTTGCCTTATTTCAACAATCAATCGTGTCTCCTGGTTTATTTCCCCTGTTGTGTAAACCTTAGCACTCAGCCACCACGACTGCGCCACCACCTCAACAATCATCAACCCCAAGAGTAATATTTCCCCGCATATAATATTACAGAGTTTTAGTCGACAGGATAATGATGGAGAGTAGCCAAGATGCAATCAAAAACAACGGCAAAGACAAACCGAGGGAGAAGAAACTGGCGACGAGCGAAGCGACAAAACGCACCCTGACGGCGGTAATTTTTATTTTGGCCGCCGCACTTCAAGGAATCAACGCCACGCCAAGAGAGACGGCGTTCCGGAGCCCCACCCCCGGGGGAGATGACGGTAGCGCCACCGCCCCAAGCGAGACGAACGGACTTATCCCAGGCGAGTGTCACCGCGACCTGACACCGACCACCGAGGAGTCATCCACCGCCCTGCCGTGCCCATACACCCGCACCCGAAAGCAATCCACGCGACCCAGGACAGTGCAAATAGTCCGAAAGCGGTCCAGTCGAGTAAAAGCAGTGCAAATGGCTAGATTTCCCCCTTCAATTCCGCGGACAGTGCAATCGGTCCCGAGTCCCAAGCAGCCAACCCAAGCCAAAGACGCCCCAGAGGAGACCTTTCGAGACTGAGGTAGGCACCCCACCCTATGACGTCAAGAAATTGACTTTGGACTTGTATCTGATCCAGGACCTACCCCTTTAACCATGTATCCAACCATGTATCCAATGAATGCACGCACGGGCTAGACCAAACCTGTCCGAAAGGACTTGCACTGCACCCAAATCTTTCATACATGGCAACCCTTGCCTGCATTCATTGACCCAACCACAACTCTTTACCTGCCACCATTCTAATCCCGCACCACACAACTTCTTTCCTAAAACCAATTGCCAATACTATATGCCCTCAACTCACAAAGCCACAACGGCTTCAACCTACAATCACAATAATGCCCAAAAACGTGTCCGTACAACAGCACAGCTCACACACTTACCACACAAAGTTCATACGTGACCATACATCGTCACGCCACAATCACGCAAATGTACCTCACAACAAACACGACATTCACAACAACAAAACACAGACAACATCCATCCAACAGGACGGTTTTCACGCTAACAACACACGCATCCATACGTCATCACACAACGGTAACCCACACCACCAGCGCAACAAACACGCACAACCCGCACAACAAGCGCGACACTCGCGCCAAAAGACGACAACAACCAGCAAGCATGCACAACCGTTAATAATAATACAATCATCTCGTCTACCCAAAACACTAAAAAGTTTCACATTAAAACGTGCCACATGCACTAACAATATAAGAATTCTCGATATATGTTCGTACAACCAGCATCCATGACTTTAGTAAATTTGTTGTTCATAGTGAGAACAGGTTAGATTTTGTACAAACAAAGGCTTCACGTGACACCTTTTCATTTACAATTTTTTTTTTCGATTCGTGTCACAGGCCACACCACAAAACTTTTCACTTTTCAGGCCAAAGACGCCTTCACCACGCCTGTGACACTTCTCACCTCAAAGCGTGTCCACGTCGAAAGTCGCACTTTCACTCAATTCCACTCTGATATCACTGAATAACATTTTTACTAAGTCCACAACAACCATTCGATTTAATATCAATAGATACAATATCCGGATTTTTAAAATACAAATAATGCCGAAACTACACCAACTCATCTCTTCACAATATTATTGGCAGAACATAACGCACGACAATACAAAAACAGGTAAAAACCTGTCCCACCTGCCGATTCTCTAGAAGTATCAATGAATCCAACCAACACCACGTAAAAACACCGACCCAACCCACAAAACAAAACAAAATTCGTACACGAAACATGTCACACACACAATACAACCAATGCCGAAATTACACCACCTACGACAGATAAAACGATTTACATCATTCTTCCCAGATAGAGGAAACTAGAAAATTAACAAATCAGTGCCGAAAGAATAAAATCCCACTCCAGTAAAATAAGTATAGAACCATTAAAAGATTAAATTAGCACAAAGACAATTAGGAGGCAGATATCTCCCGCGCGGCGATAAAATCAGCCGTATGCAAACAGAGGGATCTTAGTTCCCCCATTTCCGGATCTAATTACAGTGGGCCCCTCGTCTAAATTGAGGTCAAGCTGGAGACTTCTACATGTCGCCAGTTTGGGAACCTCTCTGGATATCACCCAATTTCATTCCCCATTCCAGCTACATATCGACTTTTACAAATACAAGTCAATTTCACTCTCACAAAACGTTACCGACACTTCTTAATGAGTTCACATCCCTATTATAATTAAATCCTAATTATTCTTACAGACTTCCAAAAAACGTTACATATTCCACCTACACGTAGATATCACAGACCTTAGGATCTCGACAACACATAGAATTCGTTTTACACATTTCTTACACAAAAACTTCTAACATTTTCCACAATACACACAAAGACAAAAGAAATCCTACAAGGCATAATTAATCAATTAAGAAATCTAGATCATGGCATGTAGATACAAAGCGGGTTCACGACCTCACTATATATCGTTTTTTTTTATTTTTACATCATTCATTTACCTTATTTCCTTTATTTTAATTCAAATTATTTAATCCAACTTATCATTTTTTTTTAAATTCAATTTCTTATCACTTATTTTAGCAAATATTTACCATTTTATTTACCACTTCTTTTATTTTATCGTATTTCCATTTGTCAACGAAAACTCATTGGTTTTCGGTTAAACTTAAGACATTAAGTCATCCTTTATTTTTGAAAACCCTTTTTCATTTTTCTGTTTTTTTTACGCAACCAAGCATTCAACTTTGATTTCGCTCAACATTTCTTTTATTTTTATTTTTTGATACCTCATGAAATTTTCTCGATTTCCTTCCCAAACTCGAGCAAAAAGTAATTAGGCATTTTTCTTTTTCACCAATGCAACAAAGCATTTTTCTTTTTTTTTTTTCGCAACAAAGCATTTTTCTTTTTTTTTCCACGCAACAAGGCATTTTTCTTTTTCAACCACGCCTTCACTTTGATTTCAGTCAACTATTTTATTTTTATTTTTATTTTTGATTTTAAAATTACCTCATGAAATTTCCTCGATTTCCTTCCCAATCTCGAGCAAAAAATGTAATTAGGCAATTTTTCCTTTTTCACGATGTACCATAGTACTCAACTTATGATTCACCTTTACAAATTTTGATTTCTATTAACTATAAACCAACTATATAGCATTAACACTACATATATATTTTTCTCTTATATCCTTATCAATGTTGTATATAACCTCCCTATAACCAATTAATTTTCGCTCAAAATTATTTTCTTTACTTTACAGAACTTATTCAGACTAAAACCCCTTCATAAATTCTTCACATGTAGGGGGCGCATCTGTCATAATTTGTACATACATAGATGCCAATAGTCAATCCAATATGTATAAGATGTATGATTTGTTTCAATAAAAGAACAAAGGTAACATTGGAGGACAGAAAGGCCTAGAAGAAAGGCCTAGAAAGAAGGCTTAAGAGTTAGCACAATCATTAGTAAAGTTATTACCAGTTTAATTATCGCGGAACTAATAAAAGTTGAGTTCAACAAACTATCACTTCCGGGTCAAGCTGGAACATGTCTAAAGACAAAAGAAGTAACGTAGACCAACCAGAGAGTAGCACATTTTGTGGAGAACCAATAGGGAACCTCCACGTCACACCTTTCAACCAATGAGAAGTAAGAAGGGTTCTCGTGTTAAATCGAGAACCAAGAATTGGCAGTAGTTAGCTAGCTCCCACCGAGGTAACACCTGCTCTAGAGACCTCCCCCGTTCATCCTTTTCAGCTAAGTCAATCACCGCCATGTGAATAGATAGACAATAGTCAACCCGCTCCACCTTCTCCAAAGCCTTTCTTTCCTCCGACCAGTTGCCTTATTTCAACAATCAATCGTGTCTCCTGGTTTATTTCCCCTGTTGTGTAAACCTTAGCACTCAGCCACCACGACTGCGCCACCACCTCAACAATCATCAACCCCAAGAGTAATATTTCCCCGCATATAATATTACATGCATATATACACAATTATCATCATCAACTCTGTGACAACAAATAAATAAAAACAAATATTAAATCAATTCGCCAATACATCACAGTTTGCTTTTTTGAATGGAATAAATACCCAAATATGGCCATTTCTTATAAGCATCGGAGGTTCAGTGGTAGAATGCTCGCCTGCCACGCGGGTTCGATTCCTGGCCGATGCATTTTTTTTTTTACAATTTTTAAAACTCATTTATATTATTATAATATATATATATAAATGTGTGTCTGTCTGTACTAGATAGATTCATAAACTATACATCCGTTCACCGTGAAAATTTTCTAAAATCGTTTTAACAAATGTTCGTTAGGCAAACATTTACTAGGGTAAAAACCGGGCGAAATCGGGTACATTCGCTAGTATTTTATATAGATGAGATCTTCTATGTTACATAAAGATGATAGATTTGATATTAAGGATCATTTATAGATGCAAATTGTAACACACTATCTCAATCCACAATCTACCAGAAGTGCTGACAGATCGAAAGGTAAGGACTCACCAACGAAGACCTTCAGGTCGTACGTCACTCCCAGTGGACTGCCGTGATAGTCCCGCGCTGGACGTAGCCTGACAGACGGCGGGGCGTATGGGGATACACGTAGAGTGATGGGCAGGGCGTCAGGACCTAGCTTCTGGAGCATGGTCTGCTGGACTGATGAGAGAGCCTCGCTGCCTTCCTCTTGGTCCGGGGGGTTGTCCCGAGGGGAGATCTGGACACACGCCATACCTACTGACCCCTCTCACTACCATTGTTGTTGTTGTCGTGTCCAATGAAGAGCCTTAGATGTCTCCATGCATCTCTATCACAGCAGCAGCAATGTCCACTTCTTCATTGTAAAATGGGTGCCGTTGCCACGTTAGTCACCCTGGACCAGAATTTGGTCAAATATTCCAAGGGTCCAGGGGGGACTGGTGTGGTCGGACTTCTCTCCCCTCTCACTACCATTGATGGACAGATACAAAGATTGCCCCGTAAATATCTGTAGCCTCTCCCAATCCATCGACAATTTGGACAATTAACATAATTTTATTGAAATCTTGTCAATAAATGCAAAAGTGCACAGTTTACACTATTGTTTTAAAATGATAATTATAAATATATACAACTATGTACATAGCGCCTCTGCCACCGATTTATTCCGATAGATGGCGCTAGCCACACACAAATATTTAGTTGCACGATCAGAATATGCCTTTTTTTTCCTAAAATAATATTTGCTCCTATTTTATGATAGACAAGTACATATTTCGATATATAAAAAGTATAAACAAAACATATTTGCATAATAGCCAATCAACATGCAATAATTCGAGTCAAATGCAAATTTCATCAAAACAAATCTCTACATCTCCATATCTAATAAATATATTCATATTAAAAATCGATAAAAAAAACAATTTTAGAAGAAAGTAATAACCACGATTTGGAAAAAAAAAGCAGAAGAGAAATATATATCAGAAGATCAACTACTAAATAATTGCGTGCAGACGATTTAATTAAATGGCGTGGGATGCCATTCAATCATTTCTTGTGAGTTTGTCTGGAGGGAATTACCAAACCTTAATCTCATGGGATGACTTTAAAAAAATATTCTTTTTTTCTTTTTACCCCAATTGAAATTTGCCTACCTAGTTTTTAAATTTGGATAAAAACATTCAAAGATCATTAAAACTCTAATAGGAGAATATATTTTTTTAAAAAGTGAATAGTAAATAATAAAAAAACTAAACCTAAAATTGTATTGATATTTTTGGCAATTACTCTGGAAGAAATGTTCTTGTATATGTTATGTAATTTGCTATTTCGGTTTATCGTATGTTCTGATAGAGTGTTAAACATTTAAGTTTTATTTATGGCAACTTTTAAATAATACGAATAAGTGTTTTTATATAATAAAATTAACTTGGTCAAAAGTGGCCACAAATTGGTTCAAATACGATCTTAAACATAAGCCTGCCATCAATATGTAAATATATATGTTATATTAGAATATTATTTTATTTAAAATTATATTTCATAAATACAAATGCTCTGTTAAATCGACCGCCAGAGGTTACGCTTCCCCTATAAAAACTCGTTGTTGTTTTATCCCAATGGCCGGCTCAAATCTTTTGTACATTATGTAAATAATCTTTTGTTTTTCTTATTCTACTCGCCTTAAGCCCAGGCATTACTTTTATCAAAACCATGTTTTTCATATATTCCTTTAGTGCAATTAAAGCTATTTTTGATAACTAATTTTATTATAATCTCTTCCACGACTGCATACCAAAATAAAGCAAATGACCAATAATTCCTCTACAAGTAATTAATCTCAAAATCAACAAAAATCTTATCATAATTATTTTATATAATATATATATCAGACCTTTTAAAATAATCTTAATTATTAAGTATATAATATTGATTGTGTGTATAATATATACTTTATAATATTTATTGAAAATAAAGATACTTCAGCCAGTAAATCTTTTTTATTACCTCGACGTTTCGACAATTTTTTGTCCTCGTCAGGAGCAAACAAAAAACATTTGGCAAGGCGTTAAAAATTATCTTTATAATAGTTTCCTTTATTTTAATTTAAGTTGGCATATATGGCTGTATATATTGTTGTGTGTCAACAACTATCCGACCGATGGTACATATGACAATTAAAAATTATTTTAATTTTTGTTTATTTATTTATTTTTTAATCATAGAAACGGTATCACAGAGATGGCGGGTATCAAATTCTATTTGACCATTGACCACCGTTTCGCAGCAATGTGTTAAATACAAGGTGCCAGTTATCGTTTACCCTTCATCCTATTTTTACCTTGACTGGTAACTGAGAGATGTCACAGCTACACCCCTCCTATGGTCGCACTGACGAGAACCGGACAACAACGACCTTCAGAGATCGGACCATGAACCCAGCATTGGAATGGGCATTGGTGACCATAACCCACCAGGACTATGTCCACTGCAACAATTAAATAAACTTACATCCCCACATCAGTCTCATCAATATATTTATAGATGGAAATTTTGCCGGGAGGAAATTGATCTAAAGAGACAAGGGTCGCCTCTCCCGTCAAGTTTCCTCACTAGTTGCGGCGACGGTCAATAGATGGCGTCTGGTTTTAGACGTCTATTTTGACGGGAAAGGCGACCCTTGTCTCTTTATATATATATATCCTGACCAGGAGCACATGTGCTTTACAGAAGGCAGAGCGCCATCTGGTGGAACAGAAATCAACTAAACATTGATGCTCTTGGTCAGGATATGCTTTCTTTATTTTTAACATCAACACCTGACCCATTTATTTTTTCTATTGTATTTTTATATATATATATCTTTTCTTCTCTCTTATTTTTCTTTTTCATTGAGGCCAGTGTGTCCTTATAGTTGAATAAAGTTGCATAAAGCTGAATCTATATTAAAGAAAAGGAATTATTTAGTATATACCTGTGATATATGGGAAAAGGATCCTGAGAATCTTATCGACTCTCTATAATATAAAAAAAAAAATGCTTGTCGACTTCACTGTGATAAAGTGCTTTGTCCTGAGAATCCTCGGGAGTGGATGGGGTTTTGTATGTTTGGGCAGTCGTTATCGATGGCGGTGGATGAAAAATCGGCACACTATATCGATTAATGAATCACAAAACACCTCGGAATATTAATCATTGGCGGCTCGGGAGAGGAGATGGAAGGATTTTCGCGATTAAATTGGATTGAGATGACTCACATCTTGGACCTCGAGGCACTACTTTTAGAAGATGCACACACACGTCTTGACACACACGTTACACCGACCGAACTGCGGTTGCCCCACCCCCCGGCTTGGGTCATGTGGGACCCTGCTTGACCTTTGATTGGTCCCTGTCTCTGTCGGCCATGATGGTGAATTTGGTCGGGAAGGAGCTTTGCCTAACATCCCAATCTCTCAGGACATTCAACTCTGGAATATGAGGGCCTCTTTGTTCTAAGTGACCTAGATACACGACTTGGATCTGTCGTTCTTTTCTCTTCTACTTCTTCCATCTCCACGTCCTTTGACTGCCATCTTTATTTGAATCCATACAGAATACATTATATCCAACATGGTACATAATTATTTATTAGACAATATTCTTTATAATATTACATACCCACATTATTTTACAAATAAAATATCTAATATTCTTACTAAGATGGTAAAATATTGGAAGATCAACAGTGAATTTTGTTTGAAAAAAAAAATCGAGCTTTCTAACTAAATAGTTTTATCTTATACATGGGTCATGAAGGGAAGAAGGAAATATGCAGCTATCTCTATACTTATTAAAATAATAAATGATTCATCGGCAGACGAGTGGGCTAAACCTTTGGTTTTCTATAGCCACGAGCCGGGATAGAATCTTGCTTTAGGCACTTTTTTTATAATTAAAAAAAAAAAAGATCCCCAATGGCCCCCGATTCTTGTACAAGTCCAAGTGTAAGTAACCAAACGGGGCTCTGGAATACTTGTAAATGCAAAAAGTCGAACTGCTTTTCACATTTGTAGACACGTGATGCACTTAGAATGAAAGAATTCGCCAATTTCTGACCACCATCATTATCATGGCTTGTACCACTTGTAATTATAGATAATAATAAGAAAGATTAGTTTATAAATAACAATATATTTTGTGTGTTAAAATTTATTTAAACGATATGTAATTTTCGGGATCAAAAGAGAAGTTATATTCAATAAAAGTAAAGCCAAAAATAAAAAACACAAAAGCAATTTAAAATGGCGATTTTGGTATTGTTTGCAGACGACAAAACCGTGTGGAATTTATATAAAGTTTGACATTCCGAGAGGATTGACAGTCATACAAAATGTCAGAGGTATTTTCTTAAATTTAGAAATCGGTATTTGAAATCATAGTGTTGTTTTTCTACTTTGTGAAAACAATTTCATCCATATTTATATGAAGAAAGCCAAAATAGGCTTTTTGAAAATCGAAAGAAAATTTAGAATTATTATAAGAATTCTAATACAACCTAATTGTAATCTTGAATATTTATAATGTAATTGAATATTTATTATTTTTAAAGAAATTGAAGATATTAAATATTTATATGTAAATCAACTGTCCTAAAAGCTTATGTCCATAGTTTGCTTGAAAACCATTTCTATGATTTCATCTTTCATTGTAGCATATATAAACAGAACTAGACGAATGGCCCGGGCAATGCCCGGGTTTTACCCGAGTGCGAATATATTTTAAAAACGTTGTCTTGGGTGGTCGCTATAGACAGGGTGGTCTGTATAGACAGGTGTATGTATCACACAGCCGATAACAGGGTTGTCTAGAGTGGCCGCTATAGACAGGGTGGTCTGTATAGACAGGTGTATGTATCACACAGCCGATAACAGGGTTGTCTAGAGTGGCCGCTATAGACAGGGTGGTCTGTATAGACAGGTGTATGTATCACACTGCTGATAACAGGGTTGCCTAAGGTGACCGCTATAGACAGGGTGGTCTGTATAGACAGGTGGATGTAACACACTAATGATAACAGGGTTGCCTAAGGTGACCGCTATAGACAGGGTGGTCTGTATAGACAGGTGGATGTATCACACAGCTGATAACAGGGTTTTCTAGAATGGCCGCTATATACAGGGTGGTCTGTATAGACAGGTGGATGTAACACACTGCTGATTACAGGGTTGCCTAAAGTGTCCGCTATATACAGGGTGGTCTGTATAGACAGGTGAATATAACACACTAATGATAACAGGGTTGCCTAAGGTGACCGCTATAGGCAGGGTGGTCTGTATAGACAGGTGGATGTATCACACAGCTGATAACAGGGTTGTCTAGAGTGGCCGCTATAGACAGGGTGGTCTGTATAGACAGGTGTATGTATCACACAGCCGATAACAGGGTTGTCTAGAGTGGCCGCTATAGACAGGGTGGTCTGTATAGACAGGTGTATGTATCACACTGCTGATAACAGGGTTGCCTAAGGTGACCGCTATAGACAGGGTGGTCTGTATAGACAGGTGGATGTAACACACTAATGATAACAGGGTTGCCTAAGGTGACCGCTATAGACAGGGTGGTCTGTATAGACAGGTGGATGTATCACACAGCTGATAACAGGGTTTTCTAGAATGGCCGCTATATACAGGGTGGTCTGTATAGACAGGTGGATGTAACACACTGCTGATTACAGGGTTGCCTAAAGTGTCCGCTATATACAGGGTGGTCTGTATAGACAGGTGAATATAACACACTAATGATAACAGGGTTACCTAAGGTGACCGCTATAGGCAGGGTGGTCTGTATAGACAGGTGGATGTATCACACAGCTGATAACAGGGTTGTCTAGAGTGGCCACTATAGACAGGTGTATGTATCACACAGCTGATAACAGGGTTTTCTAGAATGGCCGCTATATACAGGGTGGTCTGTATAGACAGGTGGATGTAACACACTGCTGATAACAGGGTTGTCTAGAATGGCCGCTATAGACAGGTGTATGTATCACACAGCTGATAACAGGGTTGTCTAGAGGGGGGCAGGGAGGACACGTGTTCGCCGGCGGCAGCCAATGGGCGCGCATTCTATCCGTGAGCTTCAGAATAAGGCAATTATATAAGTAGATGATCCAATACAGTATTAGAGTGTGGGCGGCATGAAATTCTAAGCGGAGTCAGACAACAAATATCGTAAAAACAACTTTTAATTACATTTATTTAATACAAATTATCAGAAGTATTGTTGTATACTACATGTTGATGTTCTTTTTTCTTCTTTTTTGTGTAGTGGTCAAATATCATTTCAATATTATAAAATGTTAGATATATGTGTTTGATATATTATAGTATAAATATTATATGTATATTATATGATTTATATTTAGAATGATATATAATTATTTTTATTATATATATTATTATGACAACAAATAATGTGATATTAATGTGTTAATTTAAATAATTTTAATAAAGTATATTTTATGAGAGCATTATATATTTATAAGATAAATATTTTAATTAAATAGTTATTAAACAAATTAAAACTTATAATGAAAATATGAAAAGTTAATATTTGGGAACCGCTACATCAGCTTTAAGAAGTGGTCTGGTAGATTAAATAGGCAAAATCGCCGGGAAGGTTCACCACTGATGAACCAAGCTCTCGAAATATTTTTTTAATCGCAGTAAGGACAGTAGAAGTGTGTTTTATGTGTAAAAGAAACATACGTTCTTTAATGCTTCCATTTCCTATAACGTGCCATATATATATATGGCACGTTATCGTCTTTTATTTATTATTTTATTTATAGATTTTAACACATTTGATATTTTGCTATTTTGCATATTTCACTTATTGCTTTGCTATTATACAAGTTCTTATTTATTTCAACACACAAAACGCGATATCCCAGTTAGGGATAATTGCGTCGATTTACATTTTTGTAAAACAGAAACAGTTATAAACATATTATACAAGAAAATAATCAAAAAGGAAAAAGAAACAATAAAATATATTAGGAACCTGAACCTTTCAGTTTAGAAAGATATAATCATAAATATATTTACAAAAATAGTTAAATCTATGATAATTCTCTCTAGTATTTACAAATTGATATAGATCTACAATATTGTCTGTTGTCTAGCGGTAAAGAAGAGTGGGCATTCCAGCAATAGATGTCTTGAGTCCTGGAATTTGTTGCCACAATGACAGCTAGAGTCTTCAACCGCTCCAATTTTTGATAAAAATCCCTTTTTTATACAGGTTAGTATTATACAAGTTAGTAATTGCAGGGATCAAAATAAATTGTCATCCCTCCTTACGTTTATTTTCAACATTTAGGCGGACAATTTGACAATTCAAATTGACACTCTTAGAAAATTGTTACAAAATCAAAGATAAATTAAACAAAGATAAATGTGATTATTTACAATTTTGTGATTAAAAATATAAAAAACTGTTCTCAGGAAGGGAGGTTTCTCCATCTTGTCCTCCTCCAGACAAGGACAGAATCTCTCAGTTTGTTGAAGATGCTGTGTAGTTTAAAAAAGGTAAACTGAAGATCGCCGGCAGATATTGAGGACATTACTGTTGTGAACTACATTTTCAACGATTGACTCTAAGATACTGTGTCATAGTCAAGACTTCTCGCCAAGAAGACGATGTCCCTATAAATGCTTTGACTAGAAAGTTGATCTTCTCCCCGAAAAAAAAAAGTAATGTAAAAACCAGAAGGGACCACTTTCAAAACGTCAAGAAAATCCTTGTCCGAAATTATTAAGATCCATGTCAGTAGCCACAAAATGTGCAAGCTCCCATATAGAGAAGGGGCTTTGTAACTGAATATTTATTATTTAATCAACAAAATATTATTTTCAACATCAATACACTCATGGACAAAACTTAAGAAAGTGGAATATCTTTGATATCCCCAGTCGTCTATTTTTTTTAAGGAAAGAGAGGTAATTTTGTTCACATTGGTTATCGTCTGTTTCTTCAATAAAGGTCACTGTAATACAGTTACTGAATCCCGATATACATATTAAAAGGTACAACTTCCTTAAGTTTTGGCCATGAGTTTATATCTCCTATAGAGCGCCTTTCTATTATTTTATGTTAATTATTGGGCATTGTTGTTAATTGTCATTTTTACGTTTGTATTCTCTCATTTTATAGGTGGCAATACACATATAAAATAATATATACTTAGTAGAAATAGAAAGTGTTATAGCTAGAAGAAATTGAAGAAAAAACATGAAATTTGGCTTAAATTAAACTCTTGTAGCGTATAATAAATAATGACATAAATTTAGACATAAAAACGCCTTTAAAATAATGAATATCACCACAATTTCATTTTTGATCATTTCATCAAATAGTCTGTGTACATTCAAACCAAGTTATACGATATTGCACCAGTTCCTTTTCAGTGTAACACTATCTATTTCCATAAATTTATACGGAATAATTATTTGTAATATACTTATTAGTTTAATTAAAACGGTATATATTGAATCAAAATATCATTTATTTTACCAATATTTCAGTTGGCTGAACGTCAACCTTTATCAAGATATTATAACACATTAATATCTTATAATACATTGAAAAAAGTTGGCGTTCAGCCAACTAAAATATTGGTAAAATAATTGATATTTTGAATCAATATATGCCTTTTTAATTAAATATTTATTTATGGTGTTTGCTCTATTTTCAATACAATACTTATTAGTAGTTATTATTATATATAAATTATATTTTAAAAAATAAGAATACTTTTTTAATTGTAGTATTATTTTAAAATATCTCTATAGACAAGATCGACATAAAAAGGATAGCAAACTATTTAAAAATATATAAAATCGATATATAGAAAAAAAAATTTTACAAATGATAAAAAAATAATAGAAAAGCGTCAAATCATATTGCCTATTACATTGTTTGAATATCTCATTAATTAAAAAATATAAAATTTTAAAATGAGACATATATTTGTGAAATAAATAATTTTATTCCTCACTATATATATAATATTTTTTTCAATACCGTTAAAAATGGGGAAAAATATTCTGTTTCGAAAATCGATTTTATTTTAATGTAATAGAATTTTTATATTGAAAAAAAAGAGAGAAATTTCTTATCCATGCTTTTACACTATATAAATATATTTGTTTAAACATGAATGTGTTTATTTTGCCATCAAAAGATAGGCGGGTATATGTTAGCTAAAGGAGTCAAAGCAATTTTCAAACAATGTCAACATGGCGGATTTGTTTTGCAGACGGTCACTCTGCTTCACGCGATCCCACATCCCTATATAACATGTGTCTTTTTACATTTTCCTTTTTCCATTTTCTCTCCTGAAAAATAAATACATTTTTCAATATCCTTTAGAAAACAAAAGACAAAAATATAATACGATTTTGAAACTTTAAGATATATTGCAAACTGTTCTTTGTATGGACATGAATAATGAATTTTATTAACGTATACTGGACGCAAATATACTCTTTATATGCAAATCTCTTAATATATGTAAATATGTTTATAAACAATTCATCTTATTATACGTTTTCTATTTTTTCTCCTGTGGAAGGGCAGTAATGCTCGAATGCTTGGCAAAACAATAAAAACTTCAAAAGAAACATTTCCTCTTATGATTTCACGCTTTTTATGAATTTGTTCCAGGTGATTATAATCCTCAATATACCCATGTATATGCACTATTCCATCTAAAAAACTCTCATGTTAGTGCTCAGGCTATGGCTAATTTGTTTTTTTTTTTAATATACACACGAGTAAAACTAAAAGGTAATTAGGTTTAAAAAAAATCTAATCAATACGAAAATACAGAGATAGCGATTATTATAAAACTGGCGAAACCACTGGGGGGGGGGGGGGGGGTTTAGCACCGGTTCAAAATCACTTTATTAGGTACCGCTCAACAAGAGCAACCTAGTTTATGATAATTGAAACAGTGAATAATATATGTGAAGGTTATTCACATATTAAACAAAATTTTAACGTGGGATACAATCCCAGTTCATGACTGTCGGGATTCGAGGGTGTTACCCACTCGTCGACAATTGTTTTGCCTTCTACCTGCTTCGGTAAGCATTTTAAGGCATCACTCATGTTTAGGTGTCTCCAAGCGCCCGCCGCAGTGGAGGGCCAAGGAGAGGGCTGGAGAGGCGACGGCGAGGCCGTGGGCACCCCGGGGGAGAAGAGGGCGAGTGCGCGCCGTTTTGAGGGAACCAAGGCAGCACCAAGCACAACTAAGGCGCCGCAGGCTTCAAAAATATTTAAGGGATCATTTCAGGGAACAAGATCAAGCGATCAGGACCCAGATCACAGGAGGTCTGGCTTCTATCGTCTGGCTTTTATCTCTATGTTACCCACTCGTCCACCGACTTTTATATGGGGTTTAGCACTAATGAACCAAGCCCTATCAATATATTTAGCATATTAGTAAACATTGTATATGTAAGAGAAAAAATGGTTTTACGGGTTACTAACCAAAGTGTATAAAAATTGTATTTGTAAAGGAAAAATCTCGTTTTAAAATAATTACATTATTTGACTATAGATGTCGCTCTATTACCTTTGTTTAAATTTAATTAAGCAAGCAGCTTTAATAAATGTAAAAATTCTTAAAGTTTCTTCTTTTTTCGTAATTAAAAATTTCTTTTTTTTTTTCTTGAATTTAAATGTAGAAAAAAATTGAACAAAAGTAGTTTTTTTTTCTTTTTTATATTATTGTATATAATTATCTCTATTTCTTTCACAAAAGATTTGACAATTTACATTTAAAAAAAGGGGAACTATAATTATGACATTTTGTGATTGAAAATTTGATTTTTTTTCTAAAATTTTACATTTATTTTACATAATGTAGCTTAGAAAATCAAGTCTTTGTATATCTGGGGATGTGAAAGTATTTATTGATGACGTCAGCACGACCAGTCGACAATTATTAACAACTCAATTAAAACTATCTACAGCTAGAGAATCTTGAGCAAGCACGCAAAGAAATATTTCGAACATCACAATTCATCCTTTCATACTTCATCCCTTAAGGTTAGAAATAATCGTTATTTCTCCTTAAAATAAATTTTGATTTTTCGTTGAAAAGAAACTCATGCGGGATAATCTTTAAATGTCGTTTTACAATCACAAGCCGCATTATATTGTATTATAAATTACTTTATTTATTATAAATATTTAATTAAAAAGACATATTGGATAAAAAAATATCATTTATTTTACTAATATTTCAGTTGGCTGAAGGCCAAACTTTATCAAGGTGATAAAACATATTTAATGCTCTCTTTTCAAAATATAAAATATATAAAAAAATATTCATAAAAAATTAAAAAGTTACTATTTTTTTTTCCGAAAACTTTCGAATAATCTTTATTTTAACAACTAAAAACTCTCAACAAACAACTTTATCTTAATAAACCAATCACTTTAAAAAAAAGAAGAAATTTCCAAGAAAAATAACCTATGTAAGGTGGAGAGGGTTGTTTCTGATGATTATATAAAAAACTAAATTACCTTTCCTTAAAAATATCCCATACCTATCATGGGAGTTAACAAGAAAAAAATCCAATTTGCTAACCGTTGTTTTTTTTTTGTATTGTGTATCGATAATTCAAGGTTAGAAAAGCATTTTTTTAAATATTTTTTTCGGCCTGTAAACCGGTAAAATTGTATTAAAAAAAACTTTCGTGTATTAGGGGTAAAGAGATTTTATATTAACAAAAAAAAAAACTAGGTATTAAAGAACTATCACATAAAATAAAAAAACTTATTTGTATCTAAAATTCCAAAATATATTAATTATCAATTATCAATTATTTTATTTCCAAAGCGCTATATCTCGCAAGGGATACTTGCGCCAAACAAGGAGAAAAGTTTATTTACATTATTTAATGCATGAAAACATTAGAGATCCAGATTTTGTAGAAAGTTTAGAATGTATTTACAAAATATATGTATTAAGGTAAGGTAATCTCTAAGAACTAAAATTACAGAACAATTTTCACATCCATAGTCAATTTGTATATGTTGAATTGTTATGTTGTTATGTTGAATACTTTGATTTCCTTTTCATTTTTCCCTTCTCTCCTTTGTTTATGTTTCCCCCCTTTCTTCATGACAATTAAACAACTTTATTGACATCTCGTCAATCTTTACACTCAAAGGGAGTTATAAGGTAATAATAATGGTAGGAATGAAGAGAGATATATATAATCGACGTAGCCCTCTCCGAGGGCACGTCCGGATCAGGAGCTTAAAGCCGCCTTGAATCTAGACAGATCCCTGCCATTTGGGGAGTTCATGTTCGGAACATGTTTGATGATAATGTTAAAGAATTTATCGAGAAGAATCTTGTCTTCAGGCGTGAGTAGCCCGAGGAGGTGCTCCGTTTCTTCTTCGTAATAGACCGCGATATCCATCCTGACCACATTATTCTTGTTATATATGGAGTGCAGTAATTCTCGATCCTTCAATCGGATGAGTAACTTTTCTATGTTCACATCACCCTCAGGAGTGAAAGCTATAGGGGGTGTAGGAGCGGTCAGGAGCTCATGGGTCATCGGGGTAAGTATTAGTAGCGGTGGGGCTTCTGCGGCTGGTGCTTCTTCATGAACATGATGTATGGCGAGTCCTAACAGGACAGAAATGTCCTAATAAAGCTGTTGTTGTTGTATTAAGGTAAAATATCATACACAATTATGTAAATACGATACATTAGCATGTCTTCTGGTATAAGAAATACGAACTACTTTTAACGCGTATGTTTCTTTTAAAATAAATCAATTTTCTATTGTTCTTAATGCAATGAAGGCCCTCCCATTATTTTATTATTGCACTAAGGGCAGTAGAAAATAGATTTATTTAAAAAAGAAAAAGAGACATACGCATTAAAAATAGTTCAAATTTCTTACAATTATGTTGCTTTTTTATATTTTTCTATGAATTTTATTTTAGTAAGAACATGCTAATATTTTGAGATGTAGCAAAATTTTCTGCGATTTAGAGATTCCCTCTGTATTTATTATAATCGAAAATGTTTGTTTATGAACCAAACGAAAGGTTCAAGGGTTAAGCCTATTTTAGTAAAACGAAACAAAAAGTTATTCTTTCTCGATCTCATATTTGCCTCTCTATCAATTTCTAGCTCAATTTGATTTTGCATTTAGAAGCTGTTTTCTTTTATAAAAATACTTCTGGTTGAAAATATTTTATATTTGCATAATCAATAAGGTTTGTTTGAATATACAGTATATACGTGTGATATCTTGGGACCTCTGGGACCAGTGTTACCTGATGCTAGACGAACCTCGATGTCAACTCTACCGTGCAGTCGTGGTGGAAGGCGACACAGCTGGGCCAAAGGTGAAATAAGCAAACAGAGATTCCACTAAGAAGCGTCTGAACGTCAAGAAGGAATAGGACGAGGAGAATTCTGGTAGGAAAGGGTGTACCTTGGATCGGAGCGTCCGGTGCACTGGAACTGGAACGACGACTAACTAAGGACTGGCTAGCTGAGGATCGGGACCTCCTTTTTATAGCTGAGCGGGTCCGAACAGGTCGCTGCCCTTTTCTGACGTAAACAGGGGGGAAAGTTTTATTATCCAGGAGGGCCACGACCTCGTAAAAGTTGGACTGGGTTTTGCTAGGCCTTCTTCTATTCTCACCTAAGCCTGATTAGTTTTAACCATAATTTTCTCCTGTTAGTCTCCATTCCTTCTATCTGTACAGTTGCTATACTTTATTAGATTCTTATGCGGTACAGATTGATGTTAGTTGAGGCTTTCTATTTGCAGTAAATAAGAAGTTATATACAGTCACGTGGTGGAACATGTGGTAGTAGATATCTAGACTATTTACAACAATTCCATGATCTTAAATCATCACAGATGGCCCCGGATGTGAGAGGGTTCATATGGAGCGATTTAAGAGAGCGGAATAGGAAGACTGTTATTAAGGAAGTAATTTTTTAAAAATTAATTGAAATGAGTTGGTATATAACATGGGGTTAATTTCTGTATATCCATAAGAGATAATAAAGCATAAACAACTAATATTAAACATACAAGTAAAACAAAAATAGGAATAAAAGAATTAATAGAGAACATATAATGATGATAGGTAAAATTATAAATGATTGGATGGGAAAATCATGATCTCTTCGTTATTACTTGGTTGAGGCAATGTCACTTTGACTCAAGTCCCAAACCATTTAATGTGCACGGCGCGGAAAACCTAGGCCATGTTTCACATGTAAATTTAAGGACCGAATAAAGTTACAGTACCACAATCGAAAAGTAAGATAAGGGTGATTGTTATGGGTTTTAGTAATTAGTCGTTAAGACGTACGCATGCAGGATAAATGAGGGCGAAGATCAGTGACCAGAAATCAAAGTTTTAATTGGAGTCGTCAGGGGCTTAGCGAGAAAAAGAGTAAAATAAAAAGATGTGCCAGCGTGTGGCATGAGAGTGCCCTGGAATATATAAAAAAAATACAATTTGCACGTATTCAAGCCAGAAGTTGGGATAGGTAAATCTGGGGGACGGTGTGTCAATATTGTTAATTACGAAATCAAAGTAGGTCAAGTCTAGCCTGCGAAGGAGTTAAAAGTTCCTGCGGAAAAGGGTTAGTATTTATTAAGAAGTAACCTAAATACTAACCCTTTTCCGCAGGAACTTTTAACTCCTTCGCAGGCTAGACTTGCTTATTAAGAAGTAACCTAACCTCATCACAAGCCCAAGTGTCAAGATCCCAGGTTTTTCCCTCCCTCGACGAGAATGGGTGCTTCTAAACCGCTTTAGGACAGGACAGGGAAGGTGTGCAGAGCTGATGAAGTTATGGGGCTACACCAAAGATCCAAATTGTGCCTGCAACGTTCCACAATCAATGTCCCATATACTAGATGACTGCCCGCTGTACAAATTCAATGGAGGAATCTCCAATCTCCACTCTGTCACCCCGGAAGCCCTGAACTGGCAGAAGGCCTTGCCTCTCAGACTTTAATGACCGAGAAGTCCTCACTTCTTTTTTCTAGATTTGATTCATTTTGTCTCCTCTCTTATTGTAAAGACGTTGCTGTATCACCTCATAAGCATAAATAAATAAAAGAAGTAACCTTTAAAGTGGTTGTTTAAGAGGTTATTGAAGATTGCCCTGTTTTTAGATCATGATTTTTAGTTTGATTATAAAAGGATATATCATTGAGATATGAAATTGCGAAATTAAGGCTTTGCATATAGCGTTAAAGGATTTGAAAAATCGAAAATAGAATTGCGAAGTTAAATGCAAAGTAATCTTTAAAAAAAAAGTAAAAATAGTGATGACATGATACAAAGATTAACACACTACAGCAGTATATAAGGGGTAATAGAAAGTGAAAATATTAAATGAAAAAAAAATAAGCAGTAATATACTCGATAGCATTGACATGGTAGCGGAAGATGAAACAATGTAAATAACATCTAATTTATAAGGTGAGAGGAAATATAAAATGACAAATGCAAATTAGTGATATAAACATGAAATATAAACTTGAGATTATTAGATACGAAAGATAAAATATAAAGTTGATTATAGAATAGAGTCATTAAGCAAAAGTAAATAAGTTTTGGTAAAGAAATAAAATGACAATAATCTAAATTGATTGGTTGACGTAAAAAAAATTATAAGAGCTAGATAACGATTATATAAAGGATATTTAAAAAAATGTTCATCGAGAAAGAAGAGCAAGTAAGATTATACATAGAAATTATATATCGTGAAAGAATGGAAAGTTGTAGGCCAAATGTATGTTCCTGTTTTTTAGGATGGGTAGAGAGAGCTTTAAATTGTCCTCGATCGCGATATCTTTGGTCTTGTTGGCATGAGTTGATCTAACTTATCGAATTTGTTTTATGTTTGACGCGACTCGTGGATCACATTGTTTCCAACTGTGAATCTCACTGAGTCCTAATGTTGTCGATTTTTTGTTCCCTGCGCCACGTTTAGGTGAAAACGTGATTCTTCCTAAAGCGGCATTTATTGTGTGTGCAGAAAACACGGCGATCTATTCTAACCGATCAAGGGTTGTTGTTGTTGTTTTGTTTTTAAAAAAATGTGTGGGTGTGTGTGATTTTTAGGTAAAATGTTGTCTTTGGCACGCACTAATATTTAATTTAATAGCTGGCGAAAGTTCATTAGAGAACACGGGGTGATAGCGGTGGGTCGTAATAAGACAATGTCGGCTGTTTGTTTGTCCATCTCCCTTCGAATTTATTATTAGCGAGTTCCGGCGGTGGCGGGCAGATTTATTTGGGTCAGAGGCCCCTTGTGGGGGCAGCTTGCTTCTTCCAACTTATTGGATTTGTTAATTCGAACTACGTTCGGCGATATTATTTCTATAATTGTAAACGCAAAAGCGTTTTGATTTGTCACGTTTGGTGACAAGCGTTATGGGATTGACATAGGGAGATACAGAGGTTGTAATTATCCCGTGTACAAGCATTTGTTCGATTTGTGTTTGTATTTCGAAAATCCGGATATTGTATCTATTGATATTAAATCGAATGGTTATTGCGGACTTAGTAAAAATGTTATTCAGTGATATCAGGTTAGAAGTGAGTGAAAATGCGACTTTCGACGTGACACGCTTTGAGGTGAGAAGTGTCACAGGCGTAGTGAAGGCGTCTTTGGCCTGAAAAGTGAAAGAGTTTTGTGGTGTGGCTCTGTGACACGAAGCGAAAAAATTGTAAATGAAAAGGTGTCACGTGAAGTCTTTGTTTTGTACAAAATCTAACCTGTTTTACTAAGAATAACAAATTTACTAAAGTCATGGGTGCTGGTTGTACGAACATATCGATAATTTTTATATTGTTAGTGGATATGACACGTTTAATGTGAGAAAAAAAAAGATTGTGTGTGTTTAGTAGGGCGACGTTATGGAGCTTGTGTGGCTCGAAATTGGATTTGGGTGTTAAGTCGCGCACTAAAAATTTGTTGCCAATTAGAAAAAGTGATGTGAGAGGGTGTTGTTTATTTTGTTGAGAGTGATTTGTCGATATTTAAATATGCATGTAAAAGGAAGGAGTGTAGTTATGTGGGAATTTAACGATTGGAATAGTTTTGGAAGGCTGTGACTTAGGTTATTTCTGTCTAAAGCTATGAAAGAAAAGGACATAGGGGCGTTGAAAATGGGATTAGGAACATTATAATGAGGCCAAATAAGAGTGTTGTAGTTCACCACGTGTGAGCAACCCGTTCCAGGAGGGGAAGATTTAGTAAATAGGACAGTTGTATTAACCTGTCCATGGGACACGTGTTGCTTGCACGAGGTGAGTTCGTACAATGTAGTTGGTAGGGATACATTATCTTGATACAGGAGTAGCTGAGGACAGTTTATAATTAGTAGTAATATTTTTATAGAGTTAAGGGATAAGATGCCAAAAGGCAAGGGTGTATCTAGGATATAGAATTTTAGGTTCTGCGTTATGTTAACTATTTTTACGTTTAAAAAGATATAACCTATGGTGAAAATATTGTTAGCTATGGCGTTAATAGTTAAGTTAAATGGATGGACAGGTATTTTTCTTTTATAAACTGATTTCTATTATTTTAAAAGTATTCTGCCTAATTATAGCGATAGATGCTCCTGTATCAAGTAGTAGAGTAGGTTTACATTATTGGACAGTTCAGCTCGAACGAGCAATTGTTCAACAAAAATTATGTAGGGAGGAACCTACTGTTGTGCGGTCTTGTATGTCGGGACAGTCCTGGTCTTGTGCCATGGTTGGAGGTTCCTTTGGACAGTTAAGAGTTCACTGCTTGCGCTGGGCTCGTGGTTTAGAGATGGTCGGGGGAGCAGGTAACATACGCTCGCGTGTTGGTAACTCGGAGGGGTGCTTGCAGGAGGTTTGGTGGCTTTCTCAGTCTTGTAGAGTATTGTAGTCGGGCCCGATCTGCTTGGGCGTCGTAGTTGGTGAAGAAGCTCTGCGCCTCGTACGAACCATCGTAGCGCGGTAGCTTCACATCTCGCGATAGTCCGGTCACGGCAGAAAGCTGAGGTAGCGTTCTGGTCAACCTCCCCAGGACATCTGACACCGCCGGCGGGGGCGTGCCGTCCTGCTGGCTGGGGGCGATTTCCTGCGTCCTACCGAGGGTGGTTTCTTTCTTTGGAAAAGTGGTGTTCTCGCCACTTTCGTAGTCGGTATCGGTCTTCATGGGCTCCTTTGAATCCTCCTCTCTTCCCTGTTCCATCTTTCTGTACAGACAGTGGTCTACTTGCTTACTTGTACCTTGGCGTCCACAATCCTGTCGGCTCTTCGGACGGGGGAGTCTGTGATATCTTGGGACCTCTGGGACCAGTGTTACCTGATGCTAGACGAACCTCGATGTCAACTCTACCGTGCAGTCGTGGTGGAAGGCGACACAGCTGGGCCAAAGGTGAAATAAGCAAACAGAGATTCCACTAAGAAGCGTCTGAACGTCAAGAAGGAATAGGACGAGGAGAATTCTGGTAGGAAAGGGTGTACCTTGGATCGGAGCGTCCGGTGCACTGGAACTGGAACGACGACTAACTAAGGACTGGCTAGCTGAGGATCGGGACCTCCTTTTTATAGCTGAGCGGGTCCGAACAGGTCGCTGCCCTTTTCTGACGTAAACAGGGGGGATAGTTTTATTATCCAGGAGGGCCACGACCTCGTAAAAGTTGGACTGGGTTTTGCTAGGCCTTCTTCTATTCTCACCTAAGCCTGATTAGTTTTAACCATAATTTTCTCCTGTTAGTCTCCATTCCTTCTATCTGTACAGTTGCTATACTTTATTAGATTCTTATGCGGTACAGATTGATGTTAGTTGAGGCTTTCTATTTGCAGTAAATAAGAAGTTATATACAGTCACGTGGTGGAACATGTGGTAGTAGATATCTAGACTATTTACAACAATTCCATGGTCTTAAATCATCACATACGTATATATTATGATGTATAGCGCGCCATCTGTTATCAAAATTCGAAACTATTATACCGCGTAAGATTATTTAAAAAAATAAACAATTTTTAGTAAGGGCAGTAGAAATTGTTTATTTTTAAAAAGAATCATACGCATCCATAATAGTTTCGAATTTTGATATAAGTACAGTGGTACCTCGACATACGAGTTTAATTCGTTCCGCAACCTTGCTCGTATCTCGAATTACTCGTATCTCGAAGCAAATTTCCTCATACAAAACAATTGAACTACCATTAATCCGTTCCAACCTCCAAAATGTAACCCCAGTTATTTTTGTTACGTGGTTTTAAATAATAAAAACGTATTTATAAATATCAAATATTTATTGCACAAAAACAAAAAAGAGAATGTAAAGAAATATATTAGATATCCTCACTGGTCTTTGCCTTTTTCGCTACATTTTTCTCGTTTTCACCTGTAGGCCGTTTAGAAAAAACATGTCCAAGGAGGTTTGTTTCTTCCTCCCTCTCAGAATGTTCCGGAAATGAGTTTTAAAAGCACACAAAAATATAATAAACTTGAATTTGTTTATTCAAGTCTCAAAAAACAAAGCTTTGCATATAGAACAAATAAAAATGAAGAAGAAGAAAGAAACATTTTAGGAAAAGCAAAAACAAAACAAAAGTACTGGTCAAAAAGAAACATTTAAAATCACAGATTAATATCTTCAACACTACCGAACCGAACTCGTATCTCGAATTTCGCTCGTAACTAAAAGCAAAAAATCACTTGCTCGTCGGCTCGTATCTCGAAAAACTCGTATGTTGGGGCGCTCGTATGTCGAGGTACCACTGTATATATAATCGTTTAAAATCTTTAAGATATATTTTATAAAATTTGGAAAATAATATTTCGTAACTATATAATTTCAAAGTTTTCCCTATATTTTTTGTCGTATTTTTCACTTTTTCTTAACCATAAATATAGTTACTTTTATAAAAACTAAAATAACTATTACTTTGAGATTCTCAAGAGAAAAATAAATAAATATACCAACAGAACTCTCCCAACAATTTATTTCCCAAACTTTGACCAGAGGAACTAAAAACTTTAACTCTGCTACAATTCACTTGAAATTGACGAAAGCAATGTAACTAACCAACCTTTTGCTAAATTCAAGCACGGCGGCACTTTACAATAATCCTTGCAGAAGATTAGAAAAGTTTTGGGCGGGAAAAGTGCGTTCAGATTTATTGTCCACTTCAAATCAATCTCTATCAGTGATGAGGAAAGTCAATAAAAATCTTCCCAGCGGGCGGCTATATGGTAGAAGTTTCCTTCTAATCGGCTTAAAGGCTGGCGGACAATTAGGCCTACTTAGAAGTTGAGGATCTAGGCCCTGGCAACACTGCCAGCCATCATCGAGGTCGTCTGTCGTCGATCTGAAATTATTCGTCTGTTGGCTCGTAATTTAAAACCAAAGGATCAGTTATACCAATTTCAAATTTAGGTTGACAATAGTCAACCTAATCCTATTGATTTATTTATTGTTCAGAATTTTGGCATTTCTTTTTGACAAAAAAAAATATATATATATATATATATTTTTTTTAACCACTAAAACTACGTTTATATTTTAACCCTGATATTTTTTATTAATTTTGACTTCATTGTCAAAATGTGTCAATTGTGAGTTATTGTCTGAATCCCGATATACATGGTAAAAGGTATAACTTCCTTAAGTTTTGTCCATGAGTGTATATATGTGTGTCTTCAATAAAATTCACTGTAATATCTTTCAGAGATATTGTCTGAATCCCGATATACATGCAAAAGGTACAACTTCCTCAAGTTATGTCCATGAGTGTATATATGTGTGTCTCCAATAAAGGTCACTGTAATATCTTTCAGAGTTATTGTCTAAATCCCGATATACATGCTAAAAGATACAACTTCCTGAAGTTCTGTCCATGAGTATATATATGTGTGTATTCAATAAAGGTCACCGTAATATCTTTCAGAGTTATTATCTGAATCCCGATATACATGCTAAAAGATACAACTTCCTGAAGTTCTGTCCATGAGTGTATATTTAAAATACGAAACAAAATTTAAACTCACATAAAATACCACAAAGAGGTAATGAGGGAAATATTCAGTATAGCAAAATGTCAAAAATGAAATTAATAATAAAGCTAGAATTTGTTGTTAATATAATCCCTTCAGTATAAATATTAATGAAAGACAATTCACTGAGGGAAATGTTTCTTTTATGTATAAAAGCAATACAAGTTTTCGGTTTAAACAGCCCTTCGACAGGTATAACTGCAATAGAAAAAAACCCTGTTAAATTCATAAATAAGTTAAAACAAAGCATCTAGGGCTGCGTATCTTTTATTTCATAATTATAACACAAGCTTTTGGGCTCATAGTCATTCATTAACTCCTGTAGAAGGGTGTATGAGCCCGAAAGCTTGTTTTATACTTATGAAATAAAAGATACGCAGCCCTAGATGCTTTGTTTTAACTTATTTAGGTATAACTACGCTGGGCTATTGAGCCAGAAAGCTTATATTGCCAATAAACATAAAAGAAACTTTTCCCTCAGTGAATTGTCGTTTATTAATAAATTAATAATAAGTTCTTAGAATAATAAATATTTTTAGACTAAAGATATTTTTCTTAGAATTTATAAATACAAAAGTAGAAAGAAACAACAATTTAGTGTTAAGGAGAATTTCAATTTGTTTCTCTATATGAATTTATTAATATTTCATTATTATATATATAATACATTTTTTGCTACAATATATATATTTCTCTGAAATGGTTTCAATTAACGTATTTATATATATTTATACAATTTTATTCTTATTATATAGTCAGGAGGACAGAGTTTCCTGGTATTCCCTCCTATCTTGACTGGAGCTACCAGTCAGGGTAAACAGTGGCGCCACGGAAAAGGAGGAAAGATCTCAGTTCTCTTGCTCTAACGGTTGGGTCGATTTGGCTCATGTAAATAGTAACTCTTATTTTATATTTAAAATCTCTCATATAACTCATTAAATAAATATTTAAAGTAATTCGAAGGCCTAGTTAATTATTTTTCCTCGCAACAATATATATTCATGTTTGCAATGTCATTTTTATGGGAAAAAATTAGTAACAAAGTGAAATTGTACAGGGATCAGGTGGATAAATTAAGAAAAAAGTTATCTTCTTATTGTGTAACTGAAAGTTGCTGATATGGGTTACGCCATCTATCGGAATAAATATCAACTATTCGTTGATTTTTAATTATTCCAGAATTGGCCAAATATCCATTCTTGATTAATCAAGAAAAGCTAACCACGTACACGTTTCTGGCTGTTGGCCCTCATCAGTGTGGTGCAAGCTGTACCTCGAGGGCCAAAAAAACTGGTCCTGAAAAATCATTAAAACGGGTAGTTGAGGAGATGCCTTCTTCTTAATGTCATTTTTACTTTTTTTATTTATTATATATATATATTCCCCCCTAATATTAGATATATAAAGTGTAATTAGCATAGTAAAATTTGAAATTTGCCAAATTTCAGTATTTTCATGCACTTTTTAGAAGTTCTTGTTGAATTTTTTCGAAGAGTTAGAAGTATTTGAAAATATTTCAGGTCTTGATTGTTTTTCTTTGAATGCCTTTTTTGATAACTATATCAAACAAAAGACAATGTGTGTGTTATAAGCACGCCGCTGTATTTTTAAAAAATGAAAACCATTTCCACACGCTATTTCTTCATATATATAGACAATTACCTAGTGTCCTTATTGTAATGGAAAATATTGGGAGGGCTTGGCTCATCAGTGGAGAACCCTCCCAGTGTTTTGGGTAATTTAATCTACCAGACCGCTTTTAGAGTTCTAATACTGTATTGGACGATTCTGCTTATATATGTTACACTGAAGGGTGGAATCTTAGAAATGGTATTTAAGCAAACTATGGACATACGATTTTAGGACAGTAGAATTCATTAATATTATAATTAATTTATGCCTAACTGGCTTTGTTATTATTGTTTGCGGAAGAGTATTACTCGAAACAAATATTTATATATATATTTTTTTTTAATTAAAAAGTCATATATTGGATCAAAATATCATTTATTTTACCAATATTTCAGTTGGTTGAACGCCAACCTTTATCAAGGTGTTATAACATTTTAAAGTGTGTCAACAACAAACTCAGCGACACATAACAATGTTTATAACGCCCCAATATTTATATGTAATTTTATTGTTCTAAAAGCTTATGTCCATAGTTTGCTTAAATACCATTTCTGAGATTCCAACCTTCAGTGTAGCATATATAAGCAGAATGATCCAATACGGAATTAGAGAATTCGACATTATTATAGACGCGTATGATTCTTTTAAAAATTAAACAATTTTCTACTGCTCTTACTGCAATGAAAAAATTAATGGCAATAAGGGCATTAGAAGTTGTTTAATTTTTAAAAGAATCATACGTGTCTATAATAGTTACAAATTTTCATAACAGATGGCGCGCTAATGCATCACAGTATTAAAGCTCTAAGTAGCGGTCTGGTGGATTAAACTGCCGAAACCGCTGGGAGGGTTCACTACTGATGAGTCAAACCCTCCAAATATATATATTTTTATCGCAGTAAGGACAGATAGGTAGCCTAGTGGACATGTCATCTGCCCGGTAAGCGGAACACTGTGGGTTCGATTCCCATTCCTGGACACTTTTATTTTTCCGTTTAGCATTACTCTTCACAATTCACCCTTTCATACCTCATCCAAAAGGTTAGAAATAATCGTTATTTCTCCTTGAAATAAATTTTGAATTTTCGTTGAAAAGAAACACATGCGGGATAGTATTTCAAATGTCGTTTTACAATAGAAGTTTGTTTTATGTATAAAATAAATATTCGTGCGTTAATGCTTTCATTTTATATATATATATATATGTCGTAACTAATATATATTATATATATATATATGTCGTAACTGCCGTGGTTAAATGAAAGGGCGTAGGCGTTATGCCTACAATCCCCAAGAATCAGCTCCAGCCAAGCGAACAGCGCACCCGCGATTTCTGCCACCTTTATTTTTTGTACCGTTTTTATAGATGGATGAATTCGCATATTTTCATTTTAACACAAGCTTAACATATTTACATACTTATTTTGACGAAAATAAATTATATCTCTTGGCATTAATTATACAAATAATGACATATATATATCTTTATCATTTAATTCATCATTGCAGTAAGAGGTCAGTAGAAAATTGTTTTATTTCAAAAAGAATCATTCGCATTAAAAATAGTTTATAAATGATTATCTTTGTATAAAATCTTGAATAAAGATTTATCTCTCTGGGACCTGACGCTATTAATATATCGTTTGGTGAGAATTCCGATACCAAACCAATTAAGAATATGTTTAGGAAGATTCCAGAGTCGTCTGATGCGATATTAATTTATTAAACAAAATATTTTAACCATTAATTTTGTGGAATCTTTAACAAGGAAATTGTTACAAAATTGATTGTTTGAATTTTGTGTGATGCCTAACGGACAAGTTTTGATTTGAAATGTGTATTTTCTGATTATTTTATTGAAATAAAGTTTGATGAAATAAAATATTTCCTTATACAACTTTTACTAAACGTTTTCTTATATCTACTGGCCTAGTTTTAGAAATAAAAAAAACACACTTCCATGACCTTAAATGATACTTATAATGTTAAAAAGAGGCAATTATATAGGTTCTCTATATATAAATATTTATTATATTATTAATTATCTCTATAACAAGAGAGATTTAATAATATATATGCAAATTCAGTTATATAATATAATATAATGCGGCTTATGATTGTAGAACGACATTTGAAAATTATCCCGCAAGTGTTTATTTTGAACGAAATTTCTCCTTAATATAAATTTCGATTTTTCTTTCAAAAGAAATACATGCGGGATAATTTTCAAATGTCGCTCTAAATTCAGTTATATATTTACATATATAACTGTATTTGCATAGCTTACAATTTATATAGATTTATGTCTCTATACATGTAATATATGTTATAAGAAAATTTTATTTTAACGCTACTTATTAAAAATATATTATTGAAAGCTATTTTTTATATACAGCCCTATAGAGAGAGAGAGGGAGGGCATGGCTCATCAGTGGTGAACACAGATGTATATAGTTGCTTATTTGTTTTGCATATTTTTCATTTATAAATTAATCTCATAATTCAGTCTGTGAAAATAAAAAAGATTGAACCGGTGACGAAAACAAAAATGAAAATAGATGTCTTAATGTTATATATTTCTTGAAAAAAGACACCTCGGCCAGTATAGATCTTTTTATTACCTCGACGTTTCGACAAAAAACTTTTGTCCTCGTCAGGAGCAAATAAAAATTAAAACATGTAGCAAGGCTTGCTACATGTTTTAATTTTTATTTGCTCCTGACGAGGACAAAAGTTTTTTGTCGAAACTTCGAGGTAATAAAAAGATCTATACTGGCCGAGGTGTCTTTTTTCAAGAAATATGAATGCCGGCCAGGCAGCCTCTATCTTCACGTTAATGTTATATAGTTATGATATATAATTGTTTGTGATGTTTATGTAATTTTGATCTTCATTGAATAAAATATATAAAGTTTAAATGTGTTTAAAACTTTAATAACAAGCACAAAACAAACACTTCACCAAGTCTCTCCACCAAGATACTGTATATAGCTGTGGTTACCTATTTACACATTGGTACTGTAT
>CP092869.1:99859549-99944430 GCA_030710605.1 Cordylochernes scorpioides | reverse complement strand
AATCTAAAATAAATAGTGTGTACATTTCAGTAAGAGTGTGTTATAACACTTTTACACACCCTTTTTAAGTGTATTTGGATTTGGTCTTATTACCTTGTAGTTATAATATCCATTGTGCTAGCGAAAAAAGGCACAAAAGAACCCTTGCCACAGAAAAATAAACTTACTTTTAAAGAAATAGAAACAGTAGTCAAAACAAAAATAAACAAGAACTGGAGGATCCCACCTAAGCACAGTTGGTACAGTGGAGTGAACCCAGGAGGAGCTCTGAACATCAGAAATAGACAGCATCAAACAACACTAACAAGATTTAGAACAGCCATCTCAAGCCATTGAAGATAGAAAATAATAACAAAATCTACCCCACTTGCCCAAAATGTAGCTTGGCACCTGCAGCTCCAGAACACATTTTGGCTTGCATTAGATGCACTAAACAGGACCTTTGGGAGAAGCCGCTGCTCATCATAAAACAGCTCGAGGAGCATGAACTCATGGAATTCGTGTAATCTTTACACAAGGGGATAAGAAACAACAACAACAATAATATCTATAATCCAAATTGTACATTTTTATAACTTAAGAAATGAAGAAAATGCTTAAAAATAGAGAAGCATGGCCTTAGTGGAGACCAAAACCTGCACAAGTAAGAGATAAAATTGAATAAATGTTGGGTTTAAGACCCTTTAAACTTCAAATTAAATATTATGCTCTCTCTCTATAGAATCATATTTTAAAATTATGTTTGGCAACTCCTAGATGACTTCCACAAGACACTCCATATTCCAACGGACTCACCAGAACTGGGACTGGACTCTATGCTCCACTTTCTGAAGGACCTCCTCCGGTTTCAGGTAGAGCAGGCTATTCAGGTGGCTGTTGTTGCGGAAGATGAGGGAGAAGATGTTGTCAGGGGATTCGCTGTTGATGCCACGGAAACTGTGCAGTACTTGGAAGTAGCGGTTGATGAACTCGTAGTACTGCATTCGGATCTCTTCTAGGGAGGGGTCAAATACAATTCCTTTTTTCCTGGAAGAAACAAACACATATTGGAAACTTTACAGGATTAGAATAAAGATAGAAAAATTCAGATTACTAAATCTATCTTGGAAAATAGCAGAGGAGAAAAAGAATACTATATATTAGTTTTGCTTCATGAAGATAGAAGACTGGTCTCGTACAGTATAACCTCTTCCAACTCAACCAACTTTAATTCAACCGAAAATTCTGAATAAATAGAATGTTAAATTAAAGAACTTAGTATATTTTTGCTATTTAAAAAATATCAACTAGTAGAAAGCTGGTTGATGTCCAAAAAAAAAACCTTTATGTGTTTATGTCTTGTATATATTGTGCATTTGATGCTCACAATTTGAGTGCTTATTTTTCCTATTATTAATATTTTTTCCCCATTTATTCTTACATAATCCCGGATATTTTGTTAAAAAGCATACAAAGGTTAATGTCCAAAAAAAATCTTTATGTGTTTATGTCTTGTATATATGTGTGCATTTGATGCTCACAATTTGTATGCTTATTTTTCCTATTATTAATATTTTTTTTTCATTTATTCTTAGATAGTCCTGATAATTTTGTTAAAAAGCATACAAAGATGAGAGAAAAAAGTGGTTAAAGAGAGTGAGTTATGAAGAGAGAGGCTGAGAAGAAATTCCAGTCACCACACAACATACTTATAGGACTATAGTTGAAGATGGTTACGTGATAGAGACATGGATGGTGAGCTGGGGACTCAAGTGATGGAGTCCCAGCAGGGCGGACTTTAATTGGGACTGGAAGGCCTTGTAGAGCTGGTGGTCCCAGTGGACTCTCCAGGCTGCCATGCTCTCACTGCTGTAGCCCTGGACCCACCCTGGATGGAAGTCCATTGGGATAACCACAGGTTTGACACTGCTAGCAGGAAACAAAGAAAAATCTAAAACAGATTATTGAGAAAGTAAAAGAAAAAATGAAATTTTTGAATTAAAATTAAATATCAGCATCAACAAATTTATAACCAAAGATGGAATATGATAAGGCACAATTTGAATTATAGATTATAAACACAAGGTAATAAGACCAAATCCAAATAAATAAATAGTGTGTGACGTTTCAGTAACAGTGTTGTTACCATCTTCAAACAAAAGTACTGAATGAGAAATTTTACCAACGCTTGATAACAGTAACTATTTAAACCATGCTGTGGTAAAATTTCTCATTCTTTTGTCTGAAGATGGTAACAATGCTGTTACCGAAATGTCACACACTATTTATTTATTTGGATTTGGTCTTATTACCTTGTGTTTATAAAGATGGAATATATTATTTGAAATTTGAGCAAGAAATTTTCTTAATTGTGTGTGTGTGTGTGTGTGTGATATAGTTGATTACTTTTCATAACCTTAGGATCCAGAATAGATAAGATGGGAGGTTACTTAGAGGAAGTAAAAAGAAGAATAGCACTAGGCAGGAACGAAATGATGAAATTGTACAAGATTATGAAGAATAAGAACATTTCTCTTAAGACAAAGAATAGAACTATCAAGGCATTGGTATTGCCTGTGGTCACTTATTGATGTGAAAGTTAGACTCTCAGAGAAGAGAACCAAGAAAAAGGATTGAAGCTTTTGAAATGTGAACATGGAGAAAGCTACTCATAGTACCATGGATGAAAAAAATATATATATATTTCAATCATAAATTAATCCTGGTAGATCCATAGAATCCCAAATATGTAAACAAAAACTGACCTACTTTATATACCTAACGAGAGCAAATGGTTTATAAAAGATGTTTGTGTTGGGAAAAATTGAAGGAAGAGAGAAAGCCCTCCACAATGAGATGCCTGGAAGGGGTTCAAGGAAGACATTATATGAGCTGGGAATGATGGTCACTAACAGATGAAAAATATTTATTAGAGAGGGGAAGGTATATCTCTTGTACCTTTTTCTGGACTTCCATCATGGTCAGTTTGATGTTGATGGTGTGATCCCTCAGGTTTCTCTGCCAGAGATGGCCGTCTGCAGCAAATATCCCTTCAACCTGCACACACCAATATAGGAGTTGATGGGGAATGGCACATGCTGTTTATGTTCGACATCCCAGGATTGAATTCCACACATTGAGAACTTTTTCTCTCAAAAATTCCTTCAATAATTCTTGTGCAAGTCCAACCCCACCAGTGAGTGCAAGGTAATCAAGTGAAGCTCTATCATAGTTGTAAATTCAAAAATTGAACTTCTTTCTGCATGTGTATACATGTAGTCAACTTACAGCCAAACAGTTGCTAACTAACCACCATGATTATCATGGCTGGTATTATATACTAGCCGAATGACCCGGGCAACACCCGTGTTTTACCCGATTGAATGTTTTGATTCAAATACTATTTGTTACAATTATAAATTGGCGCCTTAAATAAATGCATATATTAGTTAATAACTATAGCCTATGTGCTTTATCTGTCTATGTACTGTTGGCTTCCGTAGGCGTCTCTTACTGGGAAAAAGAAAGAGAGGATTCCATTTAGTTATTAACTAATATATACATTTATTTAAGGAGCGACCCGCTCCAACACAATAGTTACAAAAACCAAAAAGCGAGTGGGGGGGGCAAAGGTGGCGTGATCGTAGCCAACCAATAGGAGAGCGCCATTCCAAAAAAAAAAGCAAACGGTGACAGAGATGAAGAATTATTAAGAACGCATGACGCTCGTAACTGTATAAAAATACTTGCAATAAGTAAGCTCCTCAATAGAATTCACGTATGCTTATTTAGTGATGTTACAAAAGGTAACATCACTTCAAAGAAGAGCTAAGTCAGTGGCCTGCCACTGAGTAGTGCTCCCAGTCTTAATGACAAAGGCAGATGCATTCTACTTCACCCAGTCATGATCTCAAGCTTAATACCCTAATATGATTGAGTGGAGATAAAAAGAAGAAGACAAAGATAAGATTAGGAAGACCATGTACCATTTTGAGGATCTTCTCGTGGTACGGCCGCAGTTGCTCATTCTCCTCGTACAGAGCAGAGATGACTTCGGATATCTCCGCAGTCAGCTTGGTGAGCTGGGCTTGCTGGTGCCATCTCAGCTGTTTGATGTCCTTGATGAGCTTGGTGAAGGAGGTCACCTTGGCTATCATCAGTGGCTTCTGGCTCTGGATGATCTTCTCTCCAAAGGTGTTGTAGAACATGGCAATCTGCACATGCCATGTTGTGGTAACACCTGGCACACATTGAGCGGCTACCTTCTTTAAATATATCTTTCTTGGATTACAGGAGAACATCTTTAATTCAAAATACACTAATATAATTCAACATCTACTTCAATTCAAGCAACCATTTCCCTTTCAAATTACCATCTTTACTTGAGGATTGTGCCTACCAAATTCTTCTTTCAATAAAGAAAATAATATTTGCAAATACTTCTTGTAAGAAACAGTCAATAATTTTTAATTAAGTCTGATGAAGAGAGTTATTGTCTGAATCTCGATATACATCCTAATAGACACAACTTCCTTAAGTTTTGTCCATGAGTGTAATATGTGTGTCTTCAATAAAGGTCACTGTAATATCTTTCAGAGTTATTGTCTGAATCCTGATATACATGCTAATAGACACAACTTCCTTAAGTTTTGTCCATGAGTGTATATATATGTGTCTTCAATAAAGGTCACTGTAATAGAGTTATTGTTTGAATCCCGATATACATGGTAAAAGGTACAACTTCCTTAAGTTTTGTCCATGAGTGTATATATGTGTGTCTTCAATAAAGGGCACTGTAATATCTTTCAGAGTTATTGTTTGAATCCTGATATACATGGTAAAAGGTACAACTTCCTTAAGTTTTGTCCATGAGTGTATATATGTGTGTCTTCAATAAAGGTCACTTTAATAACTTTCAGAGGTATTGTCTGAAATCCCGATATACATGGTAAAAGGTACAACTTCCTTAAGTTTTGTCCATGAGTGTATATGTGTGTGTCTTCAATAAAGGTCACTTTAATATCTTTCAGAGTTATTGTCTGAATCCCGATATAAATGGTAAAAGGTACAACTTTTTAAGTTTTGTCCATGAGTGTAGATCCTGTTAAATTAAATAGGCTGATTTTGGGATTCAAAAGCGGTTTAATTATAGTAAGGGTTGATATTAAAGTGAAATATTTTAAATGGAAGTGGTTGAGATTAGAAAAATTGGTCAAATTAAATATGGTAATTTGAAAAGGGGATAGTTAGGATTTGAAAAAAATGGTTGAATATTAAAGTGTTGGTTTGATTGAAGACATTTTCTACTGTACTTTGATTCAAGTTCTTACAGGGTGTAAGTGGAAGAGAGGTTGTTTAAGGTAGTCAACATTGAGATGGTACACACCTCTTTGATGTCCTTAGCACTGTCCTGGTAGTTCTTGCTCTCCTCACAGACTTCCAGCAGCTGGGAGGGACAGAGTAGCCCAGTAGAGAGAGCATCTGGACGTCTCGAGAGAGGGTCAGAGTCCGGGATCCGCTCACCTCCAGCTTCCCCCTCCTCAGTGGTGTGGAGTACAGGCTGAGAGAGGACATTGCTGGGGACACACAGTGGGGGGTTGTCACTTGGTTCTATATATACACTGTAGAAGTTCTATCTCCATGGATTTTGAAAGATATATCTGCTATTTGGATATAAATTATAAACACAAGGTAATAAGACCAAATCTCCAAAAAATAAATAGTGTGTGACGTTTCGGTAACAGTGTTGTTACCATCAGTACTTTTGTCTGAAGATGGTAACAACGCTGTTACCGAAACGTCACACACTATTTATTTATTTGGATATATCTGCTATTGTTAACAGGGGGTGTGTGGCGGTACTTATCCCAAGTATAATTCAATATGTAGGAGGTCGGTGGACAGGTGGTCTAAACTGTTGGTTTTCAACTACTACAAGCCAAGATTGAATCCCACACTGAGCTTATATATATATATATAAATGAATGTATGTGTGTGTGGTCTGTTTGTCCTTTATGCCTGACCAAACCACTCATTGGAATGCCATGAAACTTTGGGAAGTTATTTAGTATAGTACTGGGAAGGTTTCTAGCAAATAAAATTTTTGAAATAACTTTTCGCTTTAAAATAATCAAGATAAATATTTTAATTTATCTGTTATAATTCAACAATCTGCTCTAATTATTATCATGATGATACGATGATTTTGTAATGTAAAAAATTAGGAAAGACAAAATTCAGGATGACACGGCAATATATTTGAGACAAGAATAATGATACAATTCCAAGGCAAGATACTATTCCTTTAACTTCCAATTACCGAGGGAACCAATTAATAATGATTTTATTCAACTTATCGAGTATTTTCAAGGGACCGGGAAAAAATGTTCACTTTATCGAGAGATTCGTTAGACAAACCTTTACTCGGGTAAAACCCGGGCGAAGCCGGGTACGTCCATACAAGAATAATGATACAATTCCAAGGCAAGATACTATTCCTTTAACTTCCAATTACCGAGGGAACCAATTAATATTGATTTTATTCAACTTATCGAGTATTTTTCAAGGGACCGGGAAAAAATGTTCACTTTATCGAGAGATTCGTTAGACAAACCTTTACTCGGTAAAACCCGGGCGAAGCCGGGTACGTCCGCTAGTTTTTCATAATAAAAAGTGTTCCAATGGCCCCCCAATTTTTGCAAACGTCCAACCCCACCAACAAGTGCAAGTAACCAAATGAGGGACTCTGGTATACTAGTAAGTACAAAAGTCAAACTGTTTTTCCCCATGTATAGACATGTGGTGCACTTACAGTAAAAACAGTCTCCAATTTCTACCGACCATGACTATCATGGCCCTCACCACATATACTAGGGATAATTTTAAAAAATTCAGCATGTAGACTCATCATTAAATCTTCTCTTTGTCGCCCTATCTGTCTATTTGATCTCTATAATCATTCTATCACACCATCTATCAAAAGAGTGGACAGTTAAGCCATCATACACAACTAACTTACCCAACAGTGTTGGAAGAGGTCCGCTTGGAGCACCAATGTTCATAGATCTTGGTGCACTGAGCCTCCAGTTCCTTCTCCAACTGTCCAAAGAAGGAAGTCAGCTGAGGCATCACACTGAAGTCCTGGAAGTTGGACTCAACAAGAGTCCGAAATCCCTTGACCTGAACACACATTCTTAGATAAAGAGATTTTTTTTTTTTGCTTATCCCTAGTACACGTGGTACAGGCCATGATAATCATGGTGGGTACTTAGAGACTGCTTTTACTGTAAGCGCACCACATGTCTACACATGTGAAAAGCAGTTCGACTTTGCACTTACAAATATGCCAGAGCCCTGTTTGGTTACTTGCACTCGCTGATAGGGTTGGACTTTTGCAAGAATCGGGGGGCCATTGGAGTATTTTTCTTTTAAAATCAGAACAAATTGCCCAATGCGGGAATCAAACCCGAGTCGTAGTGGTCAAAAACCAACGTTTTAGACCTTCCTTCCACCGACTCCCTAGATAGATAGCTTGACAATGTGAAAGTATATACATTAAAAGCAAGTATTTCAAATATATTTTTAATTACATGAGGGGGGTAATTCAAAAATTTTAAAAGACAAAATCCAAATAGGCAAACTCTTCTTCTTCTTTCTTATCTCCACTCAATCATATTAGGGTGTCAAGCTTGTAAAGCTTGAGACTTTTGAAAAAGAGATTTGACAACCATCATGATTGGGTGAAGTAGAATGTGTCTGCCTTTGTCATTAAGACTGGGAGCACTACTCAGTGGCAGGCCGACTTAGCCCCAAAAGTAATGGCCGCCTCTGACATGAGGAACAGACGCCATGTACAGCCACTCCTAACATGGAGTACAAACGCTGTTCATCCTGTATCCCTGGAGCCCTTACAGGGTACTATCATCCAGGCCAGCTGAACCCAGGTTTTTTAGTGAGCTTGTTACTGCTCCCCCTCCTCCTTTTTCATCTGGACTTGGGACCGGCAAAGGCGGAGTTTAGGCAAACTAAACATGGTGTTTATTCAATAGCATTGTTACCATCTTCACACAAACTGGAAAATATAGTAGAAATTCTATATAAGAAGACAACCACGATTAGAAGAAACCTCTCTAAAGGATAGTGTGTTCAATCAAAATTACCATTTTTACTATTTAACAACTCTCCAGTAAGAGGACACCTTTCCATAAAGGAAACTTTGGATCTGCAACAAGGTACCATTCACAGAGAGGTTCTACTTTACTATAAATACAGTATGCACACTTCTGTATTAATATAAACTGACTTATTCAACAGGTTTTCCAATTTAAAAAAAATCAAGGCTTTTTTTTTTAATGGGGGTCGGTGGAAGGCTAGTTAAACCGTTTGGTTTTCGACCACTACGACCCGGGTTCAATTCCCTCATTGGACACTTTTTTCTGATTAAAAAAAAAAAATGCTCCAATGGCCCCCGATTCTTGCAAAAGTCCAACCCCACCAGCGAATGCAAGTAACCAAACAGGGCTCTGGCACACTTGTAAGTGCAAAGTCGAACTGCTTTTCACATGTGTAGACATGTGGTGCGCTTACAGTAAAAGCAGTCGCTAACTACCCACCATGATTATCATGGCCTGTACCACGTGTACTCTGAGATAAGAAGAAGAAGGCTTTTTTTACCCTGCTATCCTGCTTCAACTCCGCCCAAGAATGAGTATTGAGTAGTAGCATATACTAGTAATGAGTATATAGCAGTGCACTGACAACATATCCAATGAGATGATAAAGCACAATTTGGATTATAGATACAAGAAAATAAGACCTAATCTAAATAATTTAATAGTGTGTGACGTTTCTGCAACATAATTGTTACCATCATCAGACAAAAGAATAAAAAAAAATGTTTTTTTTTTTTATTCATGTCATCTTTTATTCTTTTGTCTGATGATGGTAACAACACTGTTACGGAAACGTCACACACTATTGAATTATTTGGATTAGATCTTATTTTCTTTTTTTTTGCTTATCCCTAGTACACGTGGTACAGGCCATGATAATCATGGTGGGTAGAAGTAGGCGACTGCTTTTACTGTAAGTGCACCACATGTCTACACATGTGAAAAGCCGTTCAACTTTGCACTTACAAATTGCCAGAGCCCCGTTTGGTTACTTGCACTCGCTGGTGGGGTTGGACTTTTGCAAGAATTGGGGGCCATTGGAGCATTTTTTTTTTAACAGAAAAAAGTGCCCAATGCGAGAATCGAACCTGGGTCGTAGTGGTCGAAAACCAATGGTTTAGACCATCCTTTCACTGACCCCCCTTATTTTCTTTTAGCCATAACCAATGAGAGTTCAATCCAATGACAGAAGTCAAAGTGATTCCTCACCTTGGAGCCAACAGCTTTCTTCCGGATAATGTTCTCCACCAGGTCTGTGAAGTACCTCACACCTCCACACTGTGACACGGACAGCCTCCCTCTTACGGAGCAGGACTGAATACTTTTTGAAGAGGTTGTAGATATTCACCCTGGATACATCAAACCAACTTTATATAGCAATCTTCTATTTACATATTGGAGGTTTCATTACTTACTATCTCTGTGACCCCCCAAATATAAGGCAATATGATTAAGGCAAGGGGACATCATGATTAGCAAAGAAGAATCCATCTGAAGTCTAGTCAAACTGCACAGAGTATACAGGACTTCAGATTCTTTTAATAAACTGCAGAATCTGAAGTCCTGTATACTGTGGAGGTTTGACCAGGTTTCAGATAGATCTTCTTTCTTATCTCCACTCAACAATCATATCAGGGTATCAAGCCTGTAGAGCTTGTTGATGGTGTTACTGGGATAAGTAGAGTTCATTAATGGATGAGTTAATACAGTCAATTATGTGGTTTGGGGTTTCAGGTTGACACTTAGTACATAGTGGGAAAACCTTGCAACCATTCTGGAAATTCAGAAATGAAGTTGTAAATCTAATGATGCACATGACTGGTACAGAGCAGGAGGGACAATTCTGTCCTCCCAAAGGAACAGAATCCTTAATTTCCAGACTTAAGACTGGTCATCTACGGACAATGATTTTCAAGAATGGTTGCAAGGTTTTCCCACTATGTACTAGGTGCAATTATACACCTGCAGCCCTAAACCATATCATTGACTGTATTGGCTCATCCATTGATGAGCTCTACTTATCCCCAACAGACACCACCTCAAACTCTACAGGCTTGATACCCTGATATAATTAAGTGGAGATAAGAAAGAAGAAGAGAGATGAAGTTTTTCCTAACAGAGACAACTTTACTGCTGACCTTTACTTGGATTCAGATGTTTGCTAGTAGAGCTTACATTTAATGGCAGCACATAATTTTGCTATTCATCCAGTAGTGTTATTGGGTTTTTGCTTTTTATAGGTTTAGCCCTACCGCAGGTTAGCCCAATGCACTCTGTTCATGGCTTTTAATCTGTTACCACTTATTAGATAGTGTATCAGCTAACATAACACCATATCTGATGGCTGTTCCCCTAACTGCTACCTGGAGACTCTCCCTGCCTGGTAGGATTCATCTCCCCCCCAGGATGGTTAATTTTGATCCCAACAAAACTCCAATAAACGACCTCCCCGGTAAAAAACAGGAGTATCTGTGTTTCTTCAGAACTCCATCTTTGCCGGTCCCAAGCCCAGATGAAAAAGGAGGAGGGGGGCAGTAACAAGCTCGCTAAAAAACCTGGGCTCAGCTGGCCTGGCTGATAGTACCCTGTAGAGACTCCTGATCCAGGAACACAAGATGAGCAGCGTCTGTACTCCAGGTTAGGAGCGGCTGCACATGGCATCTGTTCCTCATGTCAGAGGCGGCCATTTCATATTGGAGCTAAGTCGGCCTGCTACTGAGTAGTGCTCCCAGTCTTAATGACAAAAGCAGACACATTCTACTTGATCTAGTCATTAAGATGTTGAATCTCCATTGATAAGCTCTACTCACTTCCCCAGAAGGCACTGTACAAATTCTCAAGCTCTACAGGCTTGATACCTTTATAGGATTGTGTGGCGATAATAAAGATGTTTCTTCAGTGGTCTTTCACAGAAGGTTGATATAGTGTATTTTGAAAAGTAGCTCGGACACACAGAAAGTTACGTATGATATGAACTGCTTTTCACATGTGTAGACATGGGGCACTTACAGTAAAAGCAGTCGCCTACTTCTTCCAACCATGATTATCATGGCCTTTACCACGTGTACTAGGATAAGCAAAAAAAAACTTATGATATGACAACTCACCTCTCAGGTCTCAGCTTCTCCTGTACAATTGGCCGAGCATCAGAGTTCCAAATTTACTGAAAAACTGAACATACTGCACACACAGACAAGACATAAAGGAATTGAAAGTTTCAAGAAACATACTCCAAAGATCATCTATTGACCATACAGAAGAAATGATACACCTTGAAGATGAATAAAGAGGTAGACCAATGAAGGATTGGTTTTATAATCTAATACACTGTATAACTTCTTTAGTTCAACTGACAACTCCGCCTTTGCCGGTCCCAAGCCTGAATGAAAAAGGAGGAGAAGGAGCAGTAGCAAGCTTGCTAAAAAACCTGGGCTCTGCTGGCCCGGCTGATAGTACCCTGTAAGGGCTCCTAATCCAGGGATACAGGATGAGCAGCGTTTGTACTCCATGTTAGAGCGGCTGCACATGGCATCCGTTCCTCATGTCAGAGGCGGCCATTTTCTTTTGGAGCTAAGTCGGCCTGCCACTGAGTAGTGCTCCCAGTCTTAATGACAAAGGCAGACACATTATACTTCACCCAGTCAAGCTTTACAAGCGTGATACCCTAATATGATTGAGTGGATAAAGAAAGAAGAAGAGTTCAACTGACTAGTAATTCAACCAAATTTTTACTTATCAAGTAGCCTATTTATTATAATTTAACTGACTATAATTCAGCATTGATTTTAATTCAACCCAAAATTCATGATCTCTTAAGGTGTTAGAATTAAAGATGTTAGATTGAATATTGATAATAGTAGAAGGGTCTGGAATTCAGGGATAAAGAGAGTGAAGATAATTGTTCAGAACAGGATGAAATGGCATTCAAAGATGGCTGACCTCCGTATCAAAGACGGTGGCTGTACTACATCATGCGGTACTAAAGGAATCCTCAAAAATCCTCCAAATCAGAAATGGCACTACGTGATAATGTGTTAATAGAGGTAACCTATGATTTTCTAAGGCATGTTGCCTTGTTCCAAAGAGTAGCTCTTTTTAAAATATTGTCACAGTAATGAAGGTGACGAGTCGTTTGGGTAGAATAAAAATAATTTATTAGATGACTTTAAATAGTTAATAAGTTTGAGGGATAAAAAGAAATAGAGGTAAACTAAGTTAAATGGATAAAAATAATGGTAAATTAAGGAAGTAATGTCAGAGACCCAAACGGCTGGCATTCGGCTACACCCCTCAAGATGGCGACTATTGTTTACAAACTTGCCGCCTAGCGCGCCCGCTATCTATCGGAGCTTAGGTACATAACACTTGCCGAGCTGACAGCGCGCGCCACCTATCGGAGCTTAGGTACATAACATTCGCCAAGCTGCCGATGTATTATTTGCAGTTACAAGCTATGTATATTTTTGGTTATGACATTACTCCCCTTTTCAAAAATAAGCAGCGACCCGCTGCTTAAAAAAAAAAATTCTACACTATGTGATCAGTCCTGTGTTTGTTCTTCTGGGCTTCTGTATGTTTCATCATCCGCAGGACGTGGACGATGTCTTTGATATTCCGTTGTCTGGGTCTCCTCTCCAAGGCCTCTACTTCATAAGTTACTTCAGACAGTTGTCTCACAACTTTATAGGGCCGAAGTATCTTTTAAGTAGCTTCTCCGACAGTCCTTGTTTACGCACAGGTGTGTACACCCACACAAGGTCTCCCCGCGGTACTGGACAGGTCTGTGGCTTTTGTCGTATCGAGATTTGTCTTTTTCTTGCGCCTTTAAGATGTTCAAACGGGCCAGCTGGCGTGCGTCCTCGGCATTTGTGACCAAACTCTCCACGTAGTCTTCCAGATTGGCTTCCTCTCTATACGTCAGGATGGTGTCCAATGGGGTCTCGACATCGCGTCCGTGTACAAGATAGAAAGGGCTAAACCCGGTGGTTTCCTGTTTGGCGGTGTTATAGGCAAAAGTTACGTAAGGGAGAACTGAATCCCAGTTTCTTTGGTCTACGTCAACATACATAGACAGCATGTCACCAAGTGTCTTGTTGAGTCTCTCGGTCAGGCCATTTGTCTGGGGTGGTAGGCAGAAGTAAAGCGATGTGCGGTTCCACAGAGGTTGTTAATATCCCGAATTGTGTGGGATATAAACGTTCGACCTCGGTCTGAAATCAATTCTCTGGGGGCTCCATGTTTGAGGATCACGTCTTCTACTATAAATTTTCCAACTTCTTCCGAACTTCCATTTGGTATGGCTTTGGTCATAGCATACCTTGTTAGATAGTCTGTCGCGACCACGGTCCATTTATTGCCATCGTTCGAGGTAGGGAATCTTCCTAACAAATCTATCCCTATTTTCTCAAAAGGTCGGGATACCGGCGGAATTGGCACAAGTTGCCCTGGTGGACGTTCGGTTGAACCTTTTCGCCGTTGACATTCTCGACAATGTGCCACATATTGTCGCACAGATCTATGCAAGCCGGGCCAGAAATACTTTCTTCTAACGCGGTCGTATGTTTGGCAAATCCCAGGTGTCCCGCCATTGGTGCATCGTGGGCTTCCCTCAAAATGTCAACCCTCATTGTTTGGGCAGTACTAAGAGCCAAGGTTTGCCCATGGATCGTAGTTTTTGCGGTAGAGGATGCCGTCGATTATTTTGTATCCACTTTTGGAATCAATTTCCTGAATTATTTTTTTGGTCTGGACATCGCTTCTTTGCTCTTTTCCTATGTCGGTAATTGAAGACAATTCTGGTATGTTATCTTCGCTGGATTGGGGGAGAGGACTTCTTGAGAGGCAATCCGCATCTTGGTGTCTTTTACCATTCTTATACACAATAGATATGTCGAACTCTGAAGTCGCAAGGCCCCATCTGGATAGCCTTCCCGAAGGATCCTTTACATTAGCTAGCCAACACAGGGAATGATGGTCGGAGACGACGGTGAAGTGTTTTCCAAACAAATATGGTCTGAACTTGTAAATGGCCCAAACTACAGCCAGGCATTCCCTCTCCGTCGTGGAATAATTTCTTTCTGCGGCGTTAAGTGTTCTTGATGCATAGGCGATAGGCTTTTCTTTTCCTTCTACCAGTTGGGTCAACACTGCTCCGACGCCATATCCACTCGCGTCGGTATGTACAAGTGTCTCAGCATCTTCCTTAAAATGGCCAAGCACAGGATCGGTAGTTAGGGCTGATTTAATATTTGGAAAGATTCTTCTTGTTCGTTCGACCAAAAAGAACTTCACGTTATTCTCAGGAGGTCGTGCAACGGCTTGCTTTATTTGCAAAATCTTTCACAAATCGCCTGTAATATGAACACAACCCCATGAAGCTTCTTACTTCAGTTGTTGTTTTTGGAGTCGGGAAATTTGTAATTGCTTCGATTTGTCGGGATCAGGGCGAATGCCGCTTTCTGTAACCAGATGTCCTAACACTTTGATTTCTCTTGACCCAAAACGGCACTTCTCATGATTAATACACAAGCCTGCTTGCTGATGCATCTGAGAACTTTCCCTAGGCGTTCAATATGTTCTGTAAAGGATGTAGCATAACAATTATATCGTCTAAATAACAAAGACAAATTGTCCATTTCAATCCTGCTAGTAGCTTGTCCATCATTCTTTCGAATGTTGCCGGTGCGTTGCATAAACCGAAGGGCATCACCCGGAACTCATATAAGCCATCAGGGGTGATGAAAGCTGTCTTCTCCCGATCTTCCTCGTCGATTTCTATCTGCCAGTATCCTGTACGTAGATCCATGCTGGAAAAGAATTAGCTCCTGTTAAGCTATCCAAAACATCATCATTTCTAGGTAAAGGATACACATCCTTTTGGTGACCTTGTTAAGCTTTCGGTAGTCTACACAAAATCTCCAGGACCCATCTTTCTTTTTAACCAAAACTACTGGGACGACCAAGGACTTTCGGACAGTTGTACAATTCCCATCTTTATCATTTTATCGACTTCACTTTGTATAGTTCGTCTTTCCGACAGGAGACACCCGGTATGGTCGTTGTTTAATAGGACGGCTGTCTGAAGTGTCGATTTTATGTTTCACATTGGAGGTTGTACTGAATGATTTTCTATCAAAATCAAAACCTCTGAGTACTTTTCTAAACATTCTGCAATCATTGACTTTTGTTCTTCGTTTAATCTCTCGTCTACCAGAGATAAGATTTGTTGGCCTCTATCTTCATTCTTAATGTTTGATTGAGTTTTATCGTCTTCAGCTCTGTCAACACTGTAGATTCCGCTACTTCCAATTTTCCTCAAGTATCCTACAAGCATACCAGCTGGGATTATTTGATTCTGAGAAGTCCCATTAGTTACCCATATCTCCCCTCTGCCGTGATGGATGATGGTATGACCAATTCTTTTTTTAATATGAGATCTTTGCTTCCTTCTATCATTAGATCTTTTCCACCTCGAATATCTTCGTTAATAACCGTGATTTTCTTAATTGAGCGAGCTGGAACAAAACAGTCTTCTAACGCATGTGTAGGCAGATCTTCTTCTAGGCCGTCGTTCACACTTTCCTTCAAATGTATTTCACCTCTTCCGCAATCAATCACTGCACTTGTGGCTCGAAAGAAATCAAGACCAAGTATTATGTGATGGCTACATTCAGAGAAGACAACAAAAGTAAAATAAATCTCAAGTTCTTCAATTGACACTTTTAAGTTGCATCGTCCCAGAGTTTCGATGTGTTTCCTATTGGCGATTCTCAGTACAGGCCCTTTTTCTGCAAAGAACGGATTTTTCAAATATCGGCGAAAACTTTCCGAGATTACGGAATAATCGGCTCCAGAATCGACTAAGGGCCTCAACATTCTGTCCATTTATGGTGATTAACAACGTAGTTTCCGTTTCATGTTTGCAGTTATAATAGGGGGAGGATTTCTACTATCGTCAGCGGCCTTACCTCCAGTCTCGGTCGCTCTTCTTAGTTTCCCTGGCTTAGGCGGCGAGGAGATTGACTGGATCGGCGAGAGGGCGACGGCGTTGCGTTTCGTCTTGAGGGGGATCTTCCATGCCAGGATAGGGCGACGGGTTTCGAAAGCGGGCGATCTACAAACTCAACTTCTTCGGCATTTTGATTGAACCAGGTATTGTAATTATTAGAGTAGGTCGGCCTTCTTACCCTGGCTTCCTCGAAAACACGCCTTCTGTCCCGGCAATATCGGGCTACATGTCCCGGGCGACCGCAATGGAAACATATTGGAACGTTTTCGTGTGTCCTCCATTCATCAGTTCTTCTCTGTGGTGATGTCTGGTTGGGTACCGGTGGTCTTTGGTTCAGGAACTGCTGTCGTGGCGTCTGTTTGAATATTTGGGGTCGGTTAGAGTACTGTTGTCGTGGCATTGACCTTTGAACGGGCTGCGAAATTGCAGACAGGTTCCTTTCAACTTCCTCTCGGATAATTAGATCCAGGGAAGATGGTTTGAGAGTGGCTGGCTCGGGATTCAATGCATGGTAGATTTCTTCTCGGACGATACGTCTAATGAGGTCCTCCATAGATTCCGATTCTGCTGGGTTGATGGCGGCAGCATTCGGCAGTCTATCAAAAACTATCCGCGTGTTCACACGCTTCTTTTGAGATAGTTCGATTTTTCGACACCACCTTATAAAACTCCTCGGTGGTGGCAATTTCAAAGGTGACAATTACCCTGTAAATTTCCTCAGAGACTCCCTTGACTAAATGAGCAACTTTCTCGTTTTCATTCATGTTGGGGTTAATTTTGCCGACATAAATAGAGGACGTCTTGAATATACGCCTCACTAGACTCTCCCTTTCCTTGGGCCCTGGCTTTTAGTTTTTCTAAAACCTGGTCTTTTTCGCTGGCGTGGATGTCCAAAGGCCTGAGACAACATTGTCTCAAAAAGTTCCCATGAGGTTATTTGTTCCTCTACATTCTCGAACCAGACTTTGGCCGTTCCTGAGAGGAAGAAGTAAACATTCGCCAGGCACATGGAACTGTCCCAGCAGTTGAACCGAGCTACACGATGGTACTCTTTTCAACCATTTCTCCGAGCTTTGGCCCGGTTCCCCCGAAAATATAGAAGGGTTTCTTATAGGTTTGAAGTGGTACTCACCCTGTGGGGTCTCTCTTCCTTCTTGTTGCATCTTAGAATATTCCAATGGGTTTAATCCTTGGATTCTACGACTTCTTCTTATAGCTTGGGCAGCGAAGGGATGATGCAGCTTGTCTCCACCCAGATGTCACAGTAATGAAGGTGACGAGTCGTTTGGTAGAATAAAATAATAATTTATTAGATGACTTTAAATAGTTAATAAGTTTGAGGGATAAAAAGAAATAGAGTTAAATGGATAAAAATAAGTTAAATGGATAAAAATAATGGTAAATTAAGGATGTAATGTCAGAGACCCAAACGGCTGGCGTTCGGCTACACCCCTCAAGATGGCGACTATTGTTTACAAACTTGCCGCCTAGCGCGCCCGCCATCTATCGGAGCTTAGGTACATAACACTTGCCGAGCTGACAGCGCGCGCCACCTATCGGAACTTAGGTACATAACATTCGCCAAGCTGCCGATGTATTATTTACAGTTACAAGCTATGTATATTTTTGGTTATGACAATATATTGAAAAGAATAACTTAAAACACAAGGTAATATGACCAAATCCAAATAGATAAATAGTGTGTGACGTTTCGGTAACAGCGTTGTTACCCAAACGTCACACCACTATTTATCTATTTGGATTTGGTCTTATTACCTTGTGTTTATAATCTATAATCCAAATTGTGCCTTATCAATAACTTCAAACAAAATATTTACTACTTACGTGATTAACAGTGGAGAGCTTGTAGATTTGACCTCTCAACTTGGATACTGCCAAGTATTCAAAGGGTTTCATGGCTGCGTTAAACTTGTCCACGGCATTCTGCCATAGCTTCTCTCCGTAGGGACTGTAGTTGAACACAGCTATGTCTTTGAATGCTGAGATTCCTGAGTGGAAGTTGTGCAGCTGCTTTTCCTCCGCTGTCAGGAGGTGTGAGAGTTGGCCGTGGAGGAGAGTGGACGGCCAGAATCTACAGTACACATCCCTCCTTTGTGCAAATATTACATGGATTGAATTAACATAGTGGGACATGTCTTGGAGTGCAAGATCTGGTGTACTTTGTCTGGCCTATAATTGAAGCAGCTAAGAGAGAAATTAGGGGAATATGTAGAGATAATTAAACAAAAGAAAATAATTTTCAATGAGACACAATTACACATGAGAGAATATAATAAAAAATAAAAGGAAACATGGTACAGTAGAACCTCCCTGTGAAGGATGCCTAATTGCAGAGCCAAAGTGGCTTTTAGAACACTTCATGATTTTCGTGTCATCCTTGCGCAGGGGCCATGCTAATCTTCTCTGTATCGTTCCAATTTTAGTATATGTACCGCCGAACAAGTGTGTACCTTAGAGAGAGAAGTGTCCTCTTACAAGAGAGTTGATAATAAGTAAAAATGGTAATTTTGGTGATGAAAACTGTCCTTTGTAGAGAGGTGTCCTCTAGCAAGAGTGTTCTCTCATGGAGAGGTTGTTCTACTGTATTGGCAAAGAGAACTGTCCTTTGCAAAGAGTTGTTTTTCTAGCGTGAGTGTCCTCTCATGGAGGTTGTTCTACTGTATTGGCGATAAAAATTGTTCTTTTTAGAGAGATATCCTCTAGCGGGAGTGTCCTTTCAAGGAGATTGATCAACTGCATTGGCAATGACAACTGTCCTTTGTAGAGAGGTGATTTATAGCGAGAGTGTCTTCTAAAAAATAGCTACCTCAGTGAGTCTTTTTATGGCCGGCACCATGGAGACTGGGACGTAAGGGTCTCCTTTCCACGGATGGTAGGAGAGGTTGGGCCAGTCCTCTGTGGTGAGGGTCACCCAGCACCGGGACCAGCTCTGGCACATCCCCCGGTAGCGTAGGAGGGAGTGGGACAGATCACCCGGAGACATCGCCCAGACATCCACAGCCTGCAGCTCCTTGTTGATGGCTGCCAGGATATGCTCCTCTGTAGGGAACAACCACCACCAAATATCAAGATTTGAAGAAAATTTTAACAACAAGGTATGTATACACTTTGGAAAAAATATATATATACATAGAAAAAAAATAAAAAGGTCAGGTGAAGAGCGTCAACAGCGCAAAACGCATTCATGGATGGCTTTTCTTGATTTATCAAGAAATTGGGTTGGCCAAATATCAGGGAACAGGTTAAATCAATGTTTAGTTGATTCCTGTTCTACTAGATGGCGCTCTGCCATCTAAAAAGCACATGTGCTCCTGATCAGGATATGCCATTTTTTATTTTTAATATATACCTAGATATAAAATACACAAATGTAAACAGAAGACTTTATAGAAACTTATTTGTATTTGGTCTGGTTACCTTTTGTGACACCTTTGAACATGCAGCCACTTACAAATGTCTACAGTCCTACTACCTCTATGTTGTTCAGCCAAATTGACAGAATTCTGAGGAAATAACTATAACAAAGAAATGGAGAGGAAATGTCAAGTTGTAGATGCCTTGAATATGTATGGTAGTTTTAGGTTTTTCACCAAGTCAAAAACACATCTACGGACTACTACAACCTAAACTTAACCATGCTCTCACGCTTAAAAACAGGAATCAACTCAAATACTTCTCTTCAAGGATGGCAACTAGTCCTACTAAAAGAGAATAAAATATGGAATCCAGCCAGAAAGTTCACATCATTTGATCTAAACACAAGGTAATAAGACCAAATCCAAATAAATAAATAGTGTGTGACATTTCAGTAACAGCGTTGTTACCGAAACATCACACACTATTTATTTATTTGGATTCGGTCTTATTACCTTGTGTTTATAATCTATAATCCAAATTGTGCCTTATCATCATTTGATCTAATGTCTAAGAATTCAATCAAAGGATTCCTTCAATAGACCTCTGGAGATTCAAGGGGAAGGGTAAAATGTCTAGAATTTGGTGGTGTAAAACCACCTAAGAAAGGGATAATAAGAAGAATAAGAGAAAACTATTATCTTTGAGGATTTTTTTTATTATCCCATGTATACAAGGTCAAATATACATAGATTAAGTGTAAGATCTGTGGAGAATTATGATATGTTTACTTTAGTTGTCCTCATACACAGGAGAAGATGTTCTGAGGCTGTCACCTCCCTCTTACAGATGGTACAGTGGGGAAGGTCTTCGCTCTCAAACCTGATTTGTGTAGTGTGTCCTGTAATTTTGGTCAGAATTAACAGTTAAATATGATGTGCTTCCCTTTTAGCACTATATCTACATGACCAGCTCTACAGAACACTACTTAAGAAGAAGATGGCATCAGAATATCAAAGACGGACTCACCAGAAAGTCTGAGGAAGTGTTCCAGCCTGGACTGGGGATAGGGAGGCTGTAGATCCAGGCTGGTCCACAGTTCCACCAGGACAGAGACAAACCTCCGCTCCATCTCACTATACTTCTGGAGGGGAGGATGCTCCAGGTCCGGCCCTAGTCGTTCCAGCAGGGAGTGGACTGTCAGGGCTCTGTCTTTGTCCTCGGGACTGGAACTCTCCTCAGACTTCCTCCTCCAGAACTCTATCTCATCCTGGGGCCTGAAGATATCTGGGAACACACTCTCTGTGGTAGCTAGCATCCCTCACAGACACCTGTGTGAATATATGGGACTGTAAGTAAACAGCAGTTGGTAAATAAATAGTTATCGGTTGGTAAATGAATAATTAGCAGTTTAAAAAGCAGTTAGGTTGATGGTTATTTACCAGACAGTTTTTGCCAGACATTGCCGAAATTGGCATTTTTATGACTTAGCTACTCATACTTAGCCAGTATGAGGACACCTCTTTATAAAAGTACACTTTGGTTCTGCAACTTCAACAGAGGTTCTACTGTATATATATTTTTAACAACAAATACACTCATGGAAAAAACTTGGAAGTTGGTACCTTTTAGCATGTATATTGGGATTCAGACAATAACTCTGAAAGATATTTGATACAGTGACCTTTATTGAAGACACACAAGATAACCAGGTGTAAACAAAATTGCCTCTGTCTTCTCAAAAAAAAATAGACGACTGACAACATCAATGGCTTTTCACTTCCTTAAGTTTTATCCGTGAGTGTACTTAAATTCAACTATTTTTTCAAATATCAATCAAGTTATTTTCTTTAATTGAAACAACTATAATTCAGCAATGACTTTAATTCAACTGAACATATTCTGATCCTTTGGTTTGTTGAATTAAATAAGTTGGATTGTACAGTTAAACCTGTCTATAGCGCCCCCTCTTGGGACTCACCAAAATAGGGTGCTATAGACAGGTCACTTTTAATGTAAATCGCATCATACTATGTATTTAAAATTTGGCGCTATAGAGAGGGAGGCACTATTTAGAGGGGGCGCTATAGACAGGTTTAACTGTATATATAAAAGTTGAATTTATGAAAAAAAAAAAACTGCATCAATCTCCAACGTTAGATGGTGTTAAAAATGATGTTGGCACTTACTCACCTCCAATGAAGTTTTCCCGATCTTCCTCGCTGATCTTCCTCTTGCTGAAAAGATCCTGGGGATCCTGGAACCTGATGAGGGCTTCATTCTTGGCATAGAAGTTCTTCAGGGAGCGAATGACTTTCTTGGAGAAGGGCTGGAAGAGCTGGTTATTGAGGAGGAGTGGCATGGTAGCCTCCAGCAGCTTGGCCAGGGAGTTGAGGGGGGAGTGGAGCAAGCTGGCCAGCAGGAGGTCAGCATCCGGCCTGGCCATGGACACCGGCCCCACGTTGGGCTTGTAGAACACCAGGCATTGGTAGGCCGGGGAATCCCCAACATGGATCACTTCAGGAGCCTGGACAAGCAGTAGGTGCTGTGAATTCCTTTACAAAAATGACTTTCTCTCATTCTGCAAGTAGTAGGTTTTTTTTTTTTTGCTTATCCCTAGTACACATGGTACAGGCCACGATAATCATGGTGGGTAGTTAGCGACTGCTTTTACTGTAAGTGCATCAAATGTCTACACATGTGAAAAGCAGTTCGACTTTGCACTTACAAATGTGCCAGAGCCCCATTTGGTTACTTGCACTCACTGGTGCGGTTGGACTTTACAAGAATCGGGGGCCATTGGAGCATTTTATTTTTTTAAACAGAAAAAAGTGTCCAATGCGGGAATCGAACCCGGGTCATAGTGGTCGAAAACCAAACGGTTTAACCAGCCTTCCACTGACCCCCAGAGTAGTAGTAATTCATGAATGGAATCAAGAGAATGAACCAAGACTGAATTTAAAAGACCAGAGGTAAAGATTAGAAATCCCTAGTCAAAATACAAAGCAACCTTCTAGTTCTATCTAGGTATTTCACCTCAACTCACACAAACATAGCTTGGTGGCAGGCAGTATTCCTGTCCTAATATAGCTTCCTTTCTATGGCTAATTTCTTTTTATGGTATTGTATAGTGTTCTCCCAAAATTGTCCATGAACTCCATAAGTTTTGTCCATGAATGTAAATACCAGCTGAAACAACCTCACCTCAAAGCCAAAGTGCAGACAGTTGTCCCGCGTGTAGGCAATCAGCTGGCTGTACTCAGGACTGTTGAGGAACAGATCCAGAGAGAAGTCTTCAATATAGACATGGGATTGGTCAGCTTGGTCAAAGTAGTGGCAAGCAGCGGAGATGACAAAGTGCTTCCTCTTGTCAGTTTGCTTCAGTTCAGATAGATCCAAGGATGGAATTCCTGAAAGCATGCAAGAAGTCACAATTTTCCTTAGCTTCTTTTCCAACAAAAACACCTTGTTTACAGATATTATCATACAGCAGAATGGAAGACACTCCTGCTAGAGGACACATCTCTACCCAAAGGAGGTTTTCATTGCCAAAATTATCATTTTTACTATTTAAATGCTCTCTGGTATAGAGAAAGACATCTCTCACTAAAGAACACTTTGGCTCTGCGACTAGATGTTGTCCTTTACAAAGAGAATCTATTGTATTACAACAGTATGATTGATTACCTTACTTCTTTTGGAGATGTCACATTTCCATATAATCAACTCACTCTTCGATAGTGGACATTGGTGCTGATGTAATAGAGATGCCTGGAAATATCTGAGGCTCTTCATTGGACACGACAACAACAACAATTCACTCTTCAATTAAGACTGTTATGATATAAGGTACAAATTATATTATAGATTAGATAAACAAAAGGTAACAAAAGACAAAATAATCGAAATATTTGTGATGTTTGGATATCAGTGCTAATACCTAAATTCATGGACATTTCAATAATTTGGATATGGTCTTGTTACACATTTGTGTAAGACTATGTTTAAGAAAACATATACACAAGGTAACAAGGTACAAGGTAATAAGACCAAATCCATATAAATAAATAGTGTGTGACGTTTCAGTCAACTTCAGTCGACTTTCAAAAGTCTGTCTACTTCACCACTTTTGTTTGAAGATGGTAACAACACTGTTACCGAAACGTCACACACTGTTTATTTATTTGGATTTGGTCTTATTACCTTGTGTCTATAATCTATAATCCAAATTGTGCCTTATCAAGAAAACATAATTATCCCCCAATTAATGAGCAATGGACAGAGAGAGGAATAAACAAAGAAGTTTGGAGAAGATTTAATGGATAGTTTTGTCTTTTCATGTTCAAAAGTAAATGGAATTTCAAAAGAAATGTACTAGAAGGGTTCAAAAAGAGATTATCCATTGACCATACTGCAGGGATCCTGACCTTGGAGAATGAAGGGAGAGGTAGACTCAGAAAGGATTGGTTTGATAATCTAATAGAATGGTATCTGGAATATTAAGAGGTGAAGAGAATTATTCCGAAGACATGGAGTGTTTTAGACCCAAAAGATGGCCCTTGAAAATGATGATCAATTGATGAAATACATATTCAAAATAGTGTTAAATCAGCAAAAATAAAGATGAAAATATAATTGATATATGAGGAACTTAGTTTTTTCAAAAATGGGGATAAATTTGTTTCCATATTTCTGAGAGGTTGGAATTATCAAGTGGTCACTAGTCCTGCAGAGCTGGCTCTTCAGGCAAAGGCTGTGTGACAATGCCAAACTCACGACAACCAAGACATCCATCTACATTTTTTTCCCCCTTAAGATTAGAGGAGATAATAAAGGCCCCCCTGATTATCTGGAGAAGGACTCTTAGCATTATAAACACAAGGTAATAAGACCAAATTCAAATAAATAAATAGTGTGTGACGTTTCGGTAACAGCATCAAAATTTCTCATTCAGTACTTTTGTCTGAAGATGATAACAACGCTGTTACCGAAATGTCACACACTATTTATTTATTTGGATTTGGTCTTATTACCTTGTGTTTATAATCTATAATGCAAATTGTGCTTTATCGACTCTTAGCATTGAAAGAGCCTTTGTGACTGTACACAATTGTTTATTATCTCTTTGCATTTTTCTCCACTTTACTCTCTCTAGATTCACATGTGCATGTTGACCACTCCACAGGTAATGGCCAAAGTTCCAGAAACCAATACAAGAGTTGATAGCTAATATTGGTTTAGAACCTGCTTAATCCGTAGCAATTATAAATTCTAATTTTATCCACGGCTGTGGTAAGATACAATTTGTATTATTCTATATACAGTTACAAGCGTCATCCGTTCTTAATTCTTCATCTCCTAATCATTTGTCATCTCTGTCACCATTTGCTTTTTTTTTTGGAATGGCGCCCTCCTATTGGTTGGCTATGATCACGCTACCTTTGCCTCCCCCCCCCCCCCCCCCATCATGCCCCCCCCACTTGCTTTTTCGTTTTTGTAACTATTGTGTTGGAGCGGGTCGCTCCTTAAATAAATGCATATATTAGTTAATAACTAAATGGAATCCTCTCTTTCTTTTTCCCAGTAAGAGACGCCTACGGAAGCCAACAGTACATAGACAGATAAAGCACATAGGCTATAGTTATTAACTAATATATGCATTTATTTAAGGCGCCAATTTATAATTGTAACAAATAGTATTTGAATAAAAATATTCAACCGGGTAAAACACGGGCGTTGCCCGGGTCATTCAGCTAGTAGATAATAATTGGCATCGTAATTATGTATAACCTCAAATTTTTATTTGAAAGAAAATAATGATAAAGCACAATTTGGATTATAGATTATAATACAAGAAAATAAGACCTAATCCAAATAATTTATTAGTGTGTGACGTTTCGGCAACAGCATTGTCACCATCATCAGACAAAATAATAAAATGAATATAAATAAATAAAAATAAATGTTATTCTTTTGTCTGATGATGGTGACAATGCTGTTGCCGAAATGTCACACACTAATAAATTATTTGTATTAGGTCTTATTTTCTTGTATTGAAAGAAAATAATACAGGGGGATTATGTTTCTTAAATCCAATATTTGATATCTCTAGCTTTCGAGCTTTAATGCCATTCTAGAGGATTATACAGCAGCATTAAAGTTTGTCAAGAATACTCCCCTGAAGAAGAGTGCCTGACAGCTTAGATTTATAAAATATTGGATTTAAGATACATAACCCTGGATTATTTTCTGCCAAATAATATAGCACAAGAAATCATTGTTTTTGAAACTAATTTTATTCATACAAGAAAATAAGACCTAATCCAAATAATTTTTTGTGTGTGACGTTTCAGCAACAGCATTGTCACCATCATCAGACAAAAGAATAAATGAGAAAAAATATCCCAGCATGTTCTTAAATAGTACTGTTACTTACACTTGATAACAGTACTATTTAAGAACTTGCTGTAGTATTTTTTCTCATTTATTCTTTTGTCTGATGATGGTGACAATGCTGCTACTATTAAATTATTTGGATTAGGTCTTATTATCTTGTATTATAATCTATAATCCAAATTGTGCTTTATCATAATTTCATTCACGATATAGTAAGATATACAATTTGTATTATAGATAAGAACTAAGAGAGGTAACAATACCAAATCAATAATCTAAATACAGTCTAACCTCTTTAATTCAACATCTCAAGGAATCAGAGCTTTCGGTTGAATTAAATTAGGTGTTAAATTATAGTCAGTTAGATGATTACAATTCATCACAACATTCACTGCTGGTGGATAATTTTTTCTAGGACATCCAAATATTAATATATTAAAATATATATTTTTAGAAAATACTCTTGCAATATGTTTTATATAATGATATAAATTAATACCAACTTCTACTTTGAGACCAAAACAAAATTTGTTAAGATTTACAATTTTGTGGTCACTAGTGAAAACATACCACCAAATGATAAGGCACAATTTGGATTATAGATTATAAACACAAGGTAATAAGACCAAATCCAAATAAATAAATAGTGTGTGACGTTTCTGTAACAGCGTTGTTACCATCTTCAGACTGAATACTTTCATTCAGTACTTTTGTCTGAAGATGATAACAACGCTGTTACCGAAACGTCACACACTATTTATTTGGATTTGGTCTTATTACCTTGTGTTTGCAATTCTTTATTGTTTTGTATTCTCAACTATAGTTAGGTATTAACGACTATGTTTTTAATCAAATTGTTTTTGCACATTATTTGTGTTTAAATAAATAAAAATAAAACGAAATATTGATTTCCTACCATCTTTCAAAGATGATTTAAGTCGAGGTTGGGACATGTCTGAAGTTATAAATAATGTCAAAAGTTTTAAGACATTATGGATCACATTTTATTTGATTAAACATTTTAATGTTATATATAGATATTTTGTAACATATCTACGCCTTAACAACAAGTAAAAGCGGCGAAAGCAAACCGAAACATAGCCCTAACAACCGTTTCTACAACAAACGTCATGATGATGATAACAATTAATCAATATTAGCAGACGGTTTTGAATTATTATTTAAAAGCCCTTTTATTTGAAGAAAAAAATAAAATTTTTATCTGAATATCATTTTAAAATGTATCAGCAAAGGCAAGAAACCTGGCCTTTTCAAATTTTAATCCTTGAAAAAAAATTCTGCGTAAATTTCTGTGAATTTTTCCCAACACAAATACCTATATTTGATAGCGCAGAGCTGTTTAATATTATTATTTAATGGCATAAAGTGAATTAAATAGTAAGAAATATAAAAATGCTTAATAATTTTCTTTATATTATAATTCTATATAGATATGTTTAGATTTTTATTGAAGAATGTTGAAGATGTGTGTTGTGCGCGCGCTCCAAATCTTTGAATCCAGAAAAAATATAATCTTGGTAACTGATTTCCCCTTTTATCATGTGGCAGATATTTTCATTTCTATTTTTCTTTCTCCCAAAAATGAATGCTAAACCCAGTTTATATTACCATGCTTTTTTTAGATTGAAAACTAAAAAAAAATAGGTCTTAATAAATGTATTGAGCCTAAAATTGACAAGGATCTTAGAAAGCTATCATAGCAATATGTATCACATACACATAGTAAAAATATAATTAATTATATCACACTATTAATTAATATATTTATTAAAATTACAAATATATTCTCACAATGAGTATATTTTTTATTTAAAAAACACTAGCTTTCAAGCGTTAATCCCTCTTCAATGGGCTTACTACAACACAAACGAAATGCCACTACAAAACATTAAGAACAAATTTCAACGGTTACTATTAGAATCTCTCGTTTCCAATGAATATAACAGCATAAACAGAAAAATAGATGTACCATCACAATACTGATATCTCAGAAAAAATCAATAGATCAATTTTATAAGTTCTGGATGCCCTAAAAATTAAAATAGACATATTCCATAAAATAGTTAAATTACAAACAAATTTAAAATTTTCAGTTATAAATATATCCACGCTGCGCGCGTTTGTTTTTGTAAATATTTCTGGTGGGATAAAGTCGATATTATAGTAAGCCCGTTGAAAGCTAGCGTTTTTTTAAATAAAAAAAAAAGATACTCATTGTGAGAATATATTTGTAATTTTAATACTTTTTTCACAATTTTATCATGAATAGAGATTTATATAATATATTTTGCCACAAAAATATTCTTTAGTTACAATTTGATGTAATTAAGGTGATGCTTAAAATATCTCTTATATTGGGCTGTTTCGGGATGCACAAATGCAAGATAGCCAATAAATGGCCATGGCCTGTGAAGATGGTGAAAATGACCTATCTATGGAAGATTTTGGGTAGAAATTTCAAAAGGTTAACAGAAGGATGACATCCAGAATCAGAACGCAGTTTTAAAGGCGATGTGATAGACCTTTCACCATAGTTTGGGTTTGGCCAGAAAATACGAAATTTATCAGGCTAAACCAAGATATTTTGAGTAGATATAGAGTGATAAGCTCATTTAACCCATTCTGTGGCTTCCTGTGATGGTGTTTTCATCTTCGATGGTGGAAGTGGGAGGAGAGCTACGACTGGTTGGAGTTTTGGAGGGAAGCTATCTTCTACAGATTTCATCAAAAATATAGATTCTTATCTACACTCATGGATAAAGCATAAAAAGTCTTTGATGTCGCCAATTATCTTTTTTTAAGGAGACAGAAGAAATTTTGTTCAGACTTGGTTGTCTCGTGTGTCTTCAATAAAGGTCACTGTAATATCTTTCAGAGTTATTGCCTGTATCCCTATATACATGCTAAAAGGTACAACTTCCTTAAGTTTTGTCTATGAATATAGATCACATCTTGCCTAGATAGATTCTTGTCTCGGAGTGTCCATGGCAGCAATTGCCAACAGAATGTATGAGAGAAAGGTTTTCTGAAATTTGATTTGCTTTCACGCTGTTCCCCACTTTTTTCTTTTTGCAGCATGGGATGCAAGCAGCTTTTTAGCCACCTCTTAAGAGCCTTCTTCACTAATAATAAATCGAATTTATAACTTAACACAGGTCCAGAATAGTAATTTGCTGATGTGAAGTCTTGTTGGTGCTCCTACTTGGACCAGAATGGCATAGTAATCAATGTAGGCGAAATAATTATTATACATTGAGAGACAATATTGCAAAATGGTATGGGATTCTGTTTAGGCGTTGGCCAATGTGATGACGATCCTGGTATCTTCCATCGAAAAGTTGTCGAACAGATGTCCAGGAGTTCAGAAAGGGTTTCTATTCAACGACCTAATGCTTTGAATCAATTTTCCAACTACCCGCCACCCTTAAAAAAATTCTAACTAAACTAAAAGTTTCCATTGTTGATTGATTTCTTTTAATTTTTTTTTTAACTTGAGATGAATTTTTATGCCGTTATTTTTAAAGGTTCAGTACCTCGTAGTCAGTATATCGTATATTTCAAACTGTATAATAATGACACTTTCTATTTACTACCACCCCATGTTTTGTATATAAACTATTTGTATTTTAAACCCCTATTTGTATGTAAAAATAAAAATGTTGACGTCAAAATAAAGATCCAAAGAGTGTTTGGTCAGCTGGTGGCAGGGACAGAGGGGAGGAAAAGGCAACGCCCAGCCCATGTGGGGCCCCCAAGGACTCTTTAGAGACGACCCCTGAAAACAGGACAAGTTTTGGCAGGGGGTCAGCAGATGGTTCTAGGGGGTGTTTCTCGGCAGTCCGCTTCAGGCTGTCTCTCTCATACAGTCTCTCCCTCCATGTCTCGGGGATAAGCATCCAAGTTTGTGTCATGGCCTCTACCTCTGTCCCGTGGGCTGTTCTCGATCACTCTCGGTGTAAACATCTAGCCCTGCCTCTGCTTCTTGTTGTCCGCGTGTGGGAATAACATCAACACTCGCCTCACGTACACGACTGCCAGCTTATCCATTCGTTGTCCCATTTGCAACAATATTACATATATATCAATATCAAATATATATTTTTTTGAAATATGGCATACAGATTGAAGTCTATGTATAGTAGGTTATTTTTGGTGTCCAGGGCATCTCAACTCTCTCGGAAATTTTTCGCCCAAAAGATGACTTGAAGTTGGTGTCTGTAATTTTTGTGACGGATTCTTGTGTGGCCCATTTACTGAACGGGTCCTAATTTCACGGTGATGGGAGATGCTAAGTGTGTAAAGGAGATAAAAAGATAAACAGATATATGTTGTAGTTTAGGGATTGAATGAAAAAAGCGGGTGTGAGGAAGTTCATGACTAATAATCTATTGAAGAAGGAATCAAAGTTTTCGGCGACAAGTTTCTTTTATTTGTGCGGTGTAATCGGCAAGCTTTCGAACTATGACGTCCTTCAATAGGCCAACAGAACGTCATTAATCCGAAAGCTTGCCGATTATACAGCACAAAAAAAAAAGAAAGAAACACGTCGCCGAAAACTTTTATTCCTTCTTCAAGATGTTGTCTGGTGATTTATTCTCATGTAATAAGATATTGTATATTAAAGATGCACGATATTGTCACGTAGAAAATGACGAAATACAGACTTCAGGATGACACAGCAATTTAGTTATGGCAAAAATAAATTAACACATTTATTATTATTTATTTGGTTAACCCCCAGGTTCTCCTCAACAGAGTGTACAATAATCGCCAACTATCTCAGCGTACATTTATAAAATACCATAGAGGCAATGAGGAAAGTTTACAGAGTAGCAAAATACACTGCGTGACATTGAAAATGGAACACCAAGAAATAGTGGCCAGAAAATTATGCAAATTTCAGGGTAGACGCGCCTAACCGAGTTATGCAAATGATGTAAAATGCGCAGCTCTCGTGCGCACATGGAGTAAGATATAAGGGAAGGAACTTGCAGAAAGGACAGTATTCGTGTCGTTATTTCTTCAAAGAAAATCATTGTAGAAATTTTGTTCTTGTGTCAAAAGACATGTGTAATAACAGAATGCCAGGTCATCGTAAACGGAGGCAGTTCAAGCAGACAGACGCTTTTACGAGGGGCATGGTGATCGGACTGAAAAGGGCAGGTTGGTCCATACGTCAAATCGCAGCTGATACACACCTTGGTGCGTCCACGGTGCACCGACTGTGGAGAAGATGGTTGGAACAAAATAGATTGCCTCGAATATGTTTAAATAGAATGAGGCAATTATCCTGTGCTACAGGTGCGCCCATCGGGTTTATAAAACAATTAAGCAATTTACTCAATAATAACGGATCCTCGTGGCTTACTTATTGTAATGATCCTGATTCACTAAGGAATGCTATCCCAGGAATATTAAGAACTGCGATAGAGCAAACAATACAAAACGACTTAACTTAAATCTATTACTTACAAAACGACTTAACAAGAATAACCCAATCAAAGTTATATTCCCACTATAGAGATATATATATATATACAACGTTTACCACCGAAGAATATTTCTTAAGTGAACTCCCTTTTCCTGTCATCAGATTAATCGCACAATTTAGAACCCTTTCAATTTTTTTCAGAGAACATAATCTGATTTTATTGAGGCGTGAAGACCTGAAATGCACTTTCTGTGGATCAGGAATAACAACGGAGATGTTGCACTACTTATTTGACTGTGCTGCTCTGTCTGAGGAAAGACGAAAACTAAATGATAAAACGGGGCAACTTTGTCCTTCATTTCCGGCACTAATTAATGAAATATCAAAGAATAGGTATATAGCGATGGCGATATTTGGATTCCACAAGACTATATCCCGGAAAAAGGCCACACAGTGTTCTCCCCATCCCTTGTGAACTGGCGAATCCTGTATAGGGCGAGAGGCCCTAAATAAAGGCTTTGTTGTTGTTGGTTGGAACAAGTAAATGTGGCAATTTATAGGAATGTCGGTGCAACCAGAGTGACATCAGCACGTGTGGATCGGCGTATCCTTCGACAAGCAGTGGTGGCCCCACAAGCCACTTGTACCGCCATCCTGCAACATGTGCAAGACACCCTAGATCATTCCATCTCGACCAGAACCATTTCCCGTCGATTGGTTGCTAATGGCTTGCACTCATGCCGTCCGCTAAGAAGACTGCCATTGACCCCACGAATAGGCGCCAACGTTTGGAATGGTGCCGGGCTAGATCGACGTGGATGACGGAATGGCACAGGGTCGTGTTCTCAGATGAGTTGCGTTTCTGCTTGTCCAGTGATAGTCGCCGTGTACGCGTGTGGCGTCGACGTGGAGAAAGGTCCAATCCGGCAGCAATTGTGGAACGCCCCACCGTGCGACAACGTGGAATCATGGTTTGGGGAGCAATCGCGTATGATTCCAGGTCACCTTTACTTCGTATTCAGGGCACTATGACGGCCCAACGATACGTTGATGATGTGCTGCGACCGGTGACACTCCCCTACCTTCAGGGGGTACCCAATGCCCTTTATCAGCAGGATAACGCCCTACCGCACACTGCTCGCATTAGCCAACAAGCTCTGCAAGATGTACAGATGCTTCCCTGGCCACCGTACTCTCCTAATCTCTCACCAATCGAGCACGTCTGGGACATCATTGGACGCCGTTTGCATGCCTTGCCACAGCCGCGTTCAGAAGACGAACTGTGGCAAATAGTTGAGAGGGAATGGAGAGCCATCCCTCAGGACGCCATCCGTACTCTGATTGACTCTCTACCTAGACGTGTTGCTGCGTGCATCGCCGTCCGCGGTGGTCCTACTTGCTACTAAGCCGACGCCGTTCTCGCTCTGTATTATGACTATCATTTTGAAATAAAGATCACTTATTGTTCGTCCCTGTCTCTCTCTGTCTGCCGAGTTTCATCACTTTCTGGCCACTATTTCTTGGTGTTCCATTTTCAATGTCACGCAGTGTATATTAAAGATGCGCTATATTTTCAGGTAGAAAATGACGAAAAAAAAACTTCAGGATGACACAGCAATTTAGTTAAGGCAAGAATAAATCAACACATTTATTATTATTTATTTGGTTAACCCCCAGGTTCTCCTCAACAGAGTGTACAAAAGTCGCCAACTATCTCAGCGTACATTTATAAAATACCATAGAGACAATGAGGGAAGTTTACAGGGTAGCAAGATATATCCAAATTAATAAGCTATTCATAAAATAATAAATATTTTGCTACATTATTGATTGACTGACATTTCTTTTCGCTCTCTTCTAATGACACTTTAGCCAGATGAGTATCTTTATATTTGTTTACAACTTTTCAATGAATAGCGTTCACCTTCATTAGGAAAAAAGTAAGATAAAAAGATTATCGTATTAAATATTTTATTTTTTTTTGCTCATCCTTAGTACATGTGGTACATGCCATGATAATATGGTGGTTAGAAGTAAGCGACTGCTTTTACTATAAGTGCACCACATGTCTACACATGTGAAAAGCAGTTCGACTTTGCACTTACAAATGTGCCAGAGCCCCGTTTGGTTACTTGCACTCGCTGGTGAGGTTGGACTTTCGCAAGAATCGGGGCCATTGGAGCATTTTTTTAGATCATAAAAAAGTGCCCAATGCGGGAATCGAACCCGGGTCTTAGCGGTCGAAAACCAACGGTTTAGACCATCCTTCCACTGACCCCCATTAAATACTTAGAAAACTAAAGCCGTATGCCGCTTCAATGGTGCATATAAATAAGAATATATTTTTATAGCGCATGGCAAAATACGGCTTTTTCTACTTCCAGTTAGTATAGAAGTATATAATGAAAAACAAAATATTTATAAATTATATACTCATTAATTCTTATATTCAACTTGTAAGTAAAAAAGTTCGAACTGCTCTCCACATGTGTAGAAACGTGGTGCATTTACGGTAAAAGCAGTCGCCAACTTCTTCCCACCATGATTATCATTGGGAATTTCTGTCCAAGAGCATATCTTCTAATATCCCAGCACAATTTTACTTTTATAATAGCTGTTTCTATTATTGAAATATTTCGTCGCTCCCTTTACGAGACGGAACTAATATTTTATTTGCATATTGAGCTCATTATATTTCAGTTCAGAGATGTATATACGAAATTTCAATAAAAAAAAAGACTCTAACTGTCTTTATTCCCGTTGAAGAACTCGAAAGCTCGCGGTTTAAGCTAATAAAAGAAACTTATTGTGAAAGAGGATTTAACTTTATTTATAATATTCGAGAAATCCCATGTTGCATATGCGACGGGCTACTGGTATAGTAGTACCGTTATAGCATATGAAGACCATTTTTTTAAATGATTTTTTTTTTGCGATTTGGGAATATATTTAAAAAAATACTATATTGACAATAGCACTCTATAATTTCCCTCACTTTCTCTCTTCTTAAAAAAAAGTTGAATAAATAATCCATTTTCACGTGTATCAATTTTTATCTTGAAGTAATAAACTGAAGCCGACATTTTAAGAGGACATGCCTTCGATGTGAAAATAAAGGCTTAATATATAGCCCGTAACAATTTGTGACTAGCCAACTAAGTGGAGAGATTTTCCTTATGCAAATTAAAACCATCACTCTGGGAGTAAAGTTAGGTCATTTATTTCTCCATGATAAACTATGCTTCATTGTCTCCGTGAGGAACTTAATTTAGGTTCATCATTTATCATGTTTCTGTGAATATTGGAAGCCGTTTCTACCTACACATAACGGATCATACACTAATGGATATATAAAGTGTTGTGTATCCAGAAGTTTAAGATTTGAAAAAAAAAAGGAAATTGTGACTCTTAAATTGAAAACTTGTGACGTGTAACTCCCCCATTATCTCTTAGCACTCTTCTATTGTGATTTATTTACATATTCTTTCTTAGACTTTTAATTTATTTCCTTGGAGATTGTTAAGTATCTACGACTATGGATGTAAGAAATGAAACTATTCAACACGATTTTTTTTAAATAAAAGAAAGTTCCTATTGCCTATACTGCAATGAAAAAAAAATAGTTAACTGGTCATATTGTCACCTCGGAACCTGGAATCATTAAATCGCCGATGATAAAAATGTTGAAGTGTTTCTAGCCCCAAGGTTATTTAACAGATTCTACAAATGGGACATAGAGATAAGAAAGAAGAAGACAAATGAGACATAAGGATAAGAAAGAAGAAGACAAATGCGACATAGAGATAAGAAAGAAGAAGACAAATGAGACATAGAGATAAGAAAACAAATAAGACATAGAGATAAGAAAGAAGAAGACAAATGAGACATAGAGATAAGAAAACAAATAAGACATAGAGATAAGAAAAAGGAAGACAAATGAGACATAGAGATAAGAAAACAAATAAGACATAGAGATAAGAAAGAAGAAGACAAATGAGATATAGAAATAAGAAAACAAATAAGACATAGAGATAAGAAAGAAGAAGACAAATGAGACATAGAGATAAGAAAACAAATAAGACAGAGAGATAAGAAAGAAGAAGACAAATGAGACATAGAGATAATAAGCAGCAAACATAAATAAATTCCGAGGATAAGTTTCTTTTATTTCAAAAATAATAGTCTTCGAGCTTTCGGGCGTAAATAGCCCTTCTTCAAGAAAATAGGAAGTAATTTTAAATTAAATTTTGAATTTCAAATAGAAATGTTTGTAAACAATTAGATGGTGTTTTTCTTTGGTCCTGCATAGCGTGAGTGAATCTCGTATCCACGTGATTTAGTTCTAATCTAAAAACTTTTATAAAGAGTTTTGCCCCCAGAAATATTGGCCGATTACATTGAATATATTGAAATGATTACTTGTCCTAAAATGAATATTCTAAGTCTGAATTAAATTTTATATCAATCTGGAAATTGCCATTGTTTATCTAGGATGTAGTTCTATGTATCAGAGGATTGTGTATCAAGCTATTGTATATTTCTGGGATATCTATATGTCTATTGATGCTCTGGTGTTTTTTGGATACTATTGCTTCTAGGATTAGTCTTTTATATTTATTTTTTATGTTGGTGTAGTAGGTTTTTGGTTCATCTAAATTAAATTATGCCACACAGAAACAATAGATAGCATTTTAACCAAATTAAAAGACTTTCATAAAGAAATAGACTTCACCCTAGAAAAAGAAACCAATGGCACGTTACCTTTCTTAGATATTTTCATCACCAGGCAAAACCAGAAATTCAACACTACAGTATATTATAGGCCCACTTTCCAACCCAACTATATACACTACTCCTCATATTGCCCTTTAAATCATAAAATAAACACCATAAAAACCCTCACAAAAAGGATCCATACCCATTGTTCCAATCAAACATTTAAAACAATAGAAACTCAAAATATAATGCAAAACCTTCTCATAGCAGGATACCCAAAAAATTTTATACTAAGACATTTTTATAACCCTTCCACAATCAACAATAACCAGACATATAGATCAACATGCATCATACCTTATTCCCCCAATAACATCAAAATAGCCCGAGAACTTAAAAAACACGGAATCAGAATTTTTTATGAAAATACTCCAAACATTGGTTCCATAGTTAGAAATCCTAACACCAAAAACAATAGCCCTATCCTACCAATACACAACAAACAGGCCATCTATTCCGTTAAATGTAACCATTGTAATAGTATATATGTAGGAGAAACAGGCAGGTCAGTTAAGGACAGGATTAATGAACACAATAGAAATATAAATAACAAAGACAATAGATCACTTATCTTTCAACATATTAAAACAACAGGCCATACTTTTAATTTAGATGAACCAAAAACCTACTACACCAACATAAAAAATAAATATAAAAGACTAATCCTAGAAGCAATAGTATCCAAAAAACACCAGAGCATCAATAGACATATAGATATCCCAGAAATATACAATAGCTTAATACACAATCCTCTGATACATAGAACTACATCCTAGATAAACAATGGCAATTTCCAGATTGATATAAAATTTAATTCAGACTTAGAATATTCATTTTAGGACAAGTAATCATTTCAATATATTCAATGTAATCGGCCAATATTTCTGGGGGCAAAACTCTTTATAAAAGTTTTTAGATTAGAACTAAATCACGTGGATACGAGATTCACTCACGCTATGCAGGACCAAAGAAAAACACCATCTAATTGTTTACAAACATTTCTATTTGAAATTCAAAATTTAATTTAAAATTACTTCCTATTTTCTTGAAGAAGGGCTATTTACGCCCGAAAGCTCGAAGACTATTATTTTTGAAATAAAAGAAACTTATCCTCGGAATTTATTTATGTTTGCTGCTTATTATACACCAGAGGATTCCACCTTATGACATAGAGATAAGAAAACAAATAAGACATAGAGATAAGAAAGAAGAAGACAAATGAAACATAGAGATAAGAAAGAAGAAAACAAATGAGACATAGAGATAAGAAAACAAATGAGACATAGAGATAAGAAAGAAGAAGACAAATGAGACATAGAGATAAGAAAGAAGAAGACAAATGAGACATAGAGATAAGAAAGAAGAAGATAAATAAGACATAGAGATAAGAAAGAAGAAGACAAATGAGACATAGAGATAAGAAAGAAGAAGATAAATAAGACATAGAGATAAGAAAGAAGAAGACAAATGAGACATAGAGATAAGAAAGAAGAAGACAAATAAGACATAGAGATAAGAAGACAAATGAGACATAGAGATAAGAAAGAAGAAGACAAATGAGACATAGAGATAAGAAAGAAGAAGACAAATAAGACATAGAGATAAGAAGACAAATGAGACATAGAGATAAGAAAGAAGAAGACAAATAAGACATATATGAAGAGTGAATGACCATAGAGAGCGCATGGCGAAATCTGAATTTTGAAAGACAGCATAATTACATATAAATATTTGCATCGAGCAAGGCTCTTCCGCAAACTATGTGTAAAAGAAAAATTCATGCTTTAATAATTTCAATTCTTATACATAGATGGCGTGCTATCGAATATATTGTCAGATACGGGGGGCTAATCGAGAAGAGGTTTATAGATGAGAGAGAAATTCTCTAGTCTAACTTACATATCTCCGCTAAGAGGAGGAAGTTATGCAAATTTTCCGCGGACATGGTTCGGCAATCAATTAAGCGGCTCATCCATTATGAATTTTCCCGGAAGGAAATTCGAACAAGGATGTTTAACCCTCACTATCTGGGGAACACCAGGAATTGAACACTGATTTCTTCCCACGGATTTACGGCAATATTTTTAATTTTTTTTTTCTTTCATATACTACTCGAATGACCCGGCTTCTCCTGGGTTGTTCCTGAGAGTGAATAGTTATCCATTAAATAATTGTTAAAGCAAACATTATTTATAAGAAAATCGAACTATTTTTGACGGGAAGGTTCACTACTGATGAGCCAGGCCCTCCCATTATTTTATCATTACAGTAAGGGCAGTAGAAAATTATTTTATTTTAAAAAGAATCATACGTGTCTAAAATAGTTCAAATTTTTTATTACAGATGGCGCGCTAATGCATCGTATTTACATATTATTTATATTGAAACTGATTTGAAATTAATTATATTATTACAAAGCGAGCTTTCGAGCAAAAACGCTCTTCTCCAGGCTTATCAACAACAACAAAGCCTTTATTTAGGGCCTCTCGCCCTATACAGGATTCGCCAGTTCACAAGGGATGGGGAGAACACTGTGTGGCCCGGGATATAATCCTGTGGAATCCAAATATCGCCACCGCTATATACCTATTCTTTGATATTTCATTAATTAATGCCTGAAATGAAGGACAAAGTTGCCCTGTTTTATCATCTAGTTTTCGTCTTTCCTCAGACAGAGAAGCACAATTAAATAAGTAGTCCAACCTCCAGGCTTATCAAAGCTTGTATAGAGAGAAAAACAGACGGCTTGTAAAAATCTCATGTTTACTTTCACACGCACATAGTGACCATTTGAAAACAAAACCTTATAAAGCTTTTAAAACATGCATTATATTTCATGTATTTACAAATTTGTAAATATATTTCTATAATAAAATTAGAGGATTAAAATCTATTTAGTTTTCGTCTTTCCTCAGACAGAGCAGCACAATCAAATAAGTAGTCCAACCTCCAGGCTTATCAAACTTGTATAGAGAGAAATACAGACTGCTTGTAAAAATCTCATGTTTACCTTTACACGCACATAGTGACCATTTGAAAAACAATACCTTATGAAGCTTTCACTCATTATATTTCATGTATTTACAAATTTGTAAATATATTTCTATAATAAAAATAGAGGATTAAAATCTATATCCATAAAAGCACAGGGCGACTCTCTCGTCAAAAAAAAAAAAAAGAAAAAAGAAAAAAACGTCAAAAACCAGACGCCATCTGTTGACCGTAGACGCAAACTAGTAGATTCGGGTCGGTGACAAAGCCACAACACCAGCTTTGGCAAACTGAGAAACGTCCACCTAGAGACCATGGTTTCAGGCTAATGGCTCTTGTCAGTCTAGGGCGGACTTTATTCCACGAGATCCACAAGGGATCTAATGGAATCCTCACAATCTACCAAAGAGGTGTTTTGCTGGCAATGTGGCAAGGCCAAATCTATGGCCAAAATATAGATGGAAATTTTGCCGGGAGGAATTTGATCCATAAAAGTACAGTGCGCCTCTCCCATCAGAGCAAATGTCAAACACTAAGAGTTCGCCCTGGGCTGACGAGGGCCATTAGCCCGAAACCATGGTCTTCAGTTATACGCTTCTCAGTTTGCCAAAGCTGGTGTTGTGGCTTTGTCAACAATCCGAGGTCACTAGTTTGTGGCGACGGTCAAAAGATGGCGTCTAGTTTTTGACGTTTGTCATAAGACAATCGTTTAAAAAGGGGAGAAATATCTAACATTTGATAGTTTAAAATTAGCAAATATAGCAGAAAAAATGTCTTATTTGAAATAAAAAAGGCGCTTAATAGTTTCAATTTTTATGTTAGAGAATGATAATTATTTATTTTTATGTTTCTATATACCAAAGAGGCACCTCTCCCTTCATGTTGCATATGTATGCCTAGATGTTGAGGATAATATTATTCAAGGTCATTTCTTTTTACTATTCTACTACTAGGGAGCCAAAAAGCCATGTACACTAGGTGCAAAACCGAAGAGGCCACTCCCCAACATATACTAAATTGTATTAGAAAGGACAAAGGATCTCTGTGCAGAGAACCAAGAAGAGTTCTTGAACTTCTTTATGAGCACGACCTCCAAGATCTTGTCAAATTTAGACTAATAAAAGGATAAGTAAAAAAAAACATATATAGGACGAATTCCTAAACAATATTTGAACTGAAGAAATTTGGGAAGGCTCCTCTGTAGTATGAACCTTCTAAGAGATTTCACCAATTGAATCCACTATATCTAAGCTATACAACTATTGTATTGTACATTTCTGCCTATATAGTTAGTCTATTTGAATGTAATTCTACTATCCTATAAACTTATGTCCATAGTTTTCTTGAAAACCATTTCTAAGATTCTATCCTTCAGTGCTGCGTATATAAGCAGAATCGTCCAATACAGTATTAGAGCTCTGAGAAGCGGTCTGGTGGATTAAATTGGCGAAACGCTGGGAGGGTTCACCACTGATGAGCCAAGTTCTCCCAATATATTTTTTTCATCGCAGTAAGGGCAGTAGAAGTTTGTATTATGTATAAAAGAAACATTCGTGCTTTTAAATCCTTTTATTTTATAGTCTTATGTACTTGAAGGTTTATTCTTGGTGAGATGGCTGTTTAACAAGTCAACTATGTATATGGAAGCTTCTATAATTGTAGAAATGCCAAGGATGAGATTTGTTTCAATCGTTGCTATTCCACTTTAAAGGACGAGAGTGCGAATACAATAGCTTATTTTAGGTAACTTTAATTAACAATACACTGTATTGCAAAACGACATTTGAAAATTATCCCGCATGAGTTTCTTTTCAACGAAAAATCAAAATTTATTTTAAAGAGAAATAACGATTATTACTAACCTTAGGAATGAGGTATGAAAGGATGAATTGTGAAGAGTAATGATAAATGGAAAAATAAAAGTTTCCAGGGATGGGAATCGAACCCACAGTGTTCCGCTTACCCCCGGTAAGATTCGATTCCCATCCCTGGACACTTTTATTTTTCCGTTTATCATTACTTTTCACAACTTTTCCTTTCATACCTCATTCCTAAGGTTAGAAATATTAGTTATTTCTCCTTAAAATAAATTTTGATTTTTCGTTGAAAAGAAACTCATGCGGGATAATTTTCAAATGTCGTTTTGCAATCACAAGCCGCATTATATTATATTTTAATACACTGTATTGTTTATTTATATTGCCCAAACAGAGTTATTTATTGTAAAAAGAAAATTAAAATTATACCGCGAATGTTTCTTTTAAAAATCGAAATTTATTTTCAAAGAGAAATAGCGACATTTCTAACTTTGAGGATGAGGTATGGAAAGGTGAAACATGAAGAGTAATGGAGAACGGAAAAATAAAAAGTGTCCAGGGGCGGGAATCGAACCCACACCCTTCTGCTTACCGGGCAGGTGCCTTGTCCACTCGGCTACCCTGGACGTATTTTTCCGTTCATAACTTATATTTAAAGTAACATTTAAAATACAATATAACGCGGCTGATGATTGTAAAACGAAAATTAAAATTATACCGCGAATTTCCATACCTCATCCTCAAAGTTAGAAATGTCGCTATTTCTCTTTGAAAATAAATTTCGATTTTTAAAAGAAACATTCGCGGTATAATTTTAATTTTCGTTTTACAATCATCAGCCGCGTTATATTGTATTTTAAATGTTACTTTAAATATAAGTTATGAACGGAAAAATACGTCCAGGGTAGCCGAGTGGACAAGGCACCTGCCCGGTAAGCAGAAGGGTGTGGGTTCGATTCCCGCCCCTGGACACTTTTTATTTTTCCGTTCTCCATTACTCTTCATGTTTCACCTTTCCATACCTCATCCTCAAAGTTAGAAATGTCGCTATTTCTCTTTGAAAATAAATTTCGATTTTTAAAAGAAACATTCGCGGTATAATTTTAATTTTCGTTTTACAATCATCAGCCGCGTTATATTGTATTTTAAGAGTTATTTATTGTACTCAGTACAATACGTAACCCTGTTTGGGCAACATAAGGTAAACAATACAAACGATACCCACTACACGACATTACAGCAAGAGAAATGGATCTCGGACCCACTAAGGACCCATAAAGTTAACGACGGGACAACGTACTAGTTAACGATAGAGTTATATCCAAATTAGTTAGTTAAAGACATTGATGGTAATAGTTAGTTTGCTTTCCATTGTCCTAGTCCTTTTCAAAGCATTCCTTCTTCTTTCATGGATGGACTACGTACTTGTAGGATGGTTGTTGTGATGTGCTGGTGTGGCTTGTGGAAAGGCTGCTGATAAAATTATAATTAAAATTAATTTATTTAAAGCAAGAAATTATAGAGAGAAAAGAAACAACGGTTGAAGTAACGGCCGTCGGTTTTAGCCTTATTGTTTACCGCGTCAGTGGCCAGAGTCTCTGATGACGTCCCGCGCGCATGCGTAGTCAGGTTGACGCCCGCGGATGCCGAGGCCGTCCTAGTTCGGCTCGCTGAAGCAAAGTGTAGTCGCCACATACTCTTCTACATACGAAAGACACTTGATATTGTGTCCGAAATAGCATACATCTTCAGCTCCTGAAGTTCTCGATCCACATGTAATGAAAAGAACATTAATTCGGTTAAGCTCGCCATTATATCGCCATTTTTCAACGAACATTTTTAACTGTTAAAATAACCCTCCGCAGATATAATATATATAAAAACAAAATGGACATTTCCTGACCGCCCACATGAGCATTTTTATATGACAGAGCGCCATCTAGTGGAAAAAAAATCAACTAAACTTTGATTTAGCTTGTTTCCAAAGATATTTGGCCGACCCAATTTCTTGATAAATCAAGAAAAGTAAACCACGTACGCGTTTCGGGCTGTTGGCCCTCATCAGCGTGGTGCAGACTGTAGCTCTACGACCAAAAATTTGGTTCCAGAGACGCTTTCTGAGAATTACTCTATATGAATTCTACTCCATCAAAGCTAGAGAAGAGGGGACTTCTAGACATGGTATAAGGAGATAAACCCTTTAGATCTATCCAATATTTTTTCAAAGACTCATATTTCCTCTCTTAACCTATAAACAAGATACCTAATCAAGATTGGTTATTTCGATTAAAGGTATTATCAATTTGGCTTAAATTTATGTTTATATGATATTTTCATTTCCAATACAGTTAAACCTGTCTATGGCGCCCCCTCTTGGGACTCACCAAAATAGGGTGCTATAGAGAGGGAGTGCTATAGACAGGTCACTTTTAATGTAAAGCTCGCATCGTACTATGTATTTAAAATCGGGCGCTATAGAGAAGGAGGGCGCTATTTAGAGGGGGCGCTATAGACAGGCTTAACTGTATAACAAATTATTTCAGAATTTTATCAACTTTTAAAAACTTTTAAAAATAATTATTCCTAATATATAAACTTACAAAAGAGCTTTAAAAACGTCAGTTAAATGTAATATAAATGATACAATTCTATTTTTCATATCAATATAACCCATCTTAAATGAATTTTTAATGTATTTTCGTAAAATATATATCTATATAATGTATTTTATTCACGCTCATTTAAAAAAAATATATATATAAAATGGTCATTTTACATTCCTTATTTTGTATTTTATAGAAATTTATTTTGTGTCATTATAAATATTAATTTGAAACAAAAAAAAAAAAAACAGTCTGAGATATATATGGGTAAAATTAATTTTTATTTCTTTAATAGAATATATATATATATAGCTTGAATGTTTTCATTAAAAATATTTCACAAACATCCATATTAGAAAATGAAACTATCTAATAAAAAATTTAAGTGAAAAAAAAAAAAAAAGCCATGTTCTTTTTTTTTCCGTGGTAAAATAACTACCTCATTATAGACAATAAAAGATTCCAATATGGCACACACACAGAATAAATAAATTGGCTTCTCTTATTTAAAATTAATGCTATTTAGTTTTAAAATTGAATTTATATATATTTTATACATTTGGATTTAGCTTTTAAAGTAGAGAATATAAAATCAAAGCATTACACCAATAAGGTCGTCTGAACTGCATTATTTATCTTTATAAATATCAAACGATATTTTTATTATTAACTATATTGGAAAATTTAAAATATTAGATTTCTTAGGAAATATATATAGTTATTTAAAAACATTCTCGCTATATTTTAAAAATGTATAGATCCTTTATGGAATTTTTTTCCTGTTTATGTGTATATAGAATATATATATATATATTTTGCGAGATATATTTATCTATTAAAGCTATTTACAGATAATTAAATTTGTATTTAACTCTTTCAGATATTGCATTATGTATAATATTGATCCCTGTTTAACCAAAATATTTAAAAGTACATAATGTGTTTATATAAGGTTGTTCCAAAAGTTCGTGCTTTTCTTAAAAAATAAAGGTTATTTTCCTATTACTTGGCGAATAATATTATTACGGCGCGAATACATAATACAAAGACATTATACATAATATATTGGTGTTTCAAAAATATTTTTTTGCAAGTGTTTACGAACTTTTGGAACAACCTTGTAATATAAATTTACCTTTTCAATAAAGAATTTCCATTTTTACGGCAATATAGTTAGGATATAATTTCAAGAAATATATATATTTTTCATTAAAGAAGTTATAATATTTGATACCTTATGTGTTGATATATTACCGAGATGAGATAAATTACATAATATTATGAATTATTTATAAATACTGTTTATATATATTTGTTTTAAAAATAACAAAATTCATTTCTAAATATATGTATAATATTTTGATAATTCGCGTATACACGCATAATATTATACATAACTACAAAATAAGCTTTAAGATGGCTAAATCTTTTCCATATATTTTTTGGTCAAAATATAACATATTTTTCATTTTATTATTTGCATCTGTGAATTAATATATTTCATTTTATATTTACAATCAATATAACTTTGAATCATATTACATATATTTTCTCTATATAATTTATATACAGTATATAACAAATATATGTTTATTACAAATTTACATTTAGAGAAAAAAAATATATTTAAAGCTCAAAATTGTTATTTTTCAAATAGCACATGGTAAATTTTCTTTAAAATATTTTTATAGTTGTTTTTTAAAAGAGAAATAAAAAGTTTGTTTAGATCAAAAGTATGTAAAACTAGTGAATAGGAATTCCCAAAAGAATCAAATGGTAGATAAGAGGGATTATTATGTTGCCATGATTCACGTAAATTCATGATTCATGTGATTGAAAAGGAATAATATTATCAAAAATGGTCTTTAGGGACAAGTAGTCAGTATATACAAATGGGGTTTCTAAAGATATTGTCTTATTAAAAGGAAGTTTACTCGGGAAAAATATTTGGTTTCTCAGCATCAATAGAGAGGTGAGATATATTTTCATTAAGCAGGGTCTTTTCTAGCATGGGGGGATGGAAAGCGTGCAATCCAAAGTGGAGGAAGTCATGCAAAACTATGGAAATGTCAAGGCACGTCTAAGGATAGAACAGAATGGGTATCCAGTCACGATCGAAGCATTACTAATTTGGAGAGTTCCCCGGCAATGGATTCGCATGAGTCAGCGGGTCGCAGCGTATCTGTCCGTAGGGGTTGGTCTAGGGGTTCGGAGGCGAGAAAGGTGAAGGGTAAGTGCAGCACTACGGGACGGTCGACATAGCCTAAGATAATCTTCACCTTGGCTTCGTAGCTGACCGTTACACCATAGGGATTCTTTTCAGCGACTGCGCCGTAACGTGTGGATGATGCCAAGCAGTCATCCGGTCCACCCAAAGCCCCTTCCAGAGCCAGGGCTACAGGGAACTTGAGAACCGACCCAGGTTTCACGCTGAAGTCTCTCGAAAAGCTGGCTCCCGGTCCTACTGGGTGTCCTTCCTCCGTTTCCGCGAGTCCCACGAGGTTCTTGAAGCTGCCGTTGGTGAACATGCACACGCGCACGTGCTGGACGAGAAGCACACGCACGCGGTGCACTGTGCGGTTGGTGCGGTTGTCCAGGGTGACGTGGGCACGCACCATTTCTCCAGGTCGGTAGGTCTCACGGTCTAAGCTGGCTTCCACTCTCAGGCGACCCCCGCTGAAGACGAAGGCTCGATTGACGGAGGCACGGGGCGGTGGTGCGAGCGACATTGCCGTCGGGTCAGGTTCGGCGTGTCTGCAGCTCAGCGTCATCCGCACCATATGCCTCTTGAGAGGCTTTTCTTCGGGCCTCTGACCTGCGACACACACGTACGTCGAAACTTCTAACATTCTTATTTTATAGATCGACATAGGGTCCAAGTAATAAAAATATTGAGCAAAATTAATCAGGCCTCTAGGGAAAAGTGTCTTTTCATTTCTTCATTTCCCTGGAGGCCTGATTAATTTTACTCAATATTGATACAAAGGATTATTTCATTGAATAATAAAAATAAGTTTATAATTTTCATCGTTAGATGACGATAAGTAGAGTAATGATTAAAATATACAATATCAGAGTCATCAACAATCAATTCTGTCATCGTTTGCTTTTTTGAATGGAATAAATACCCAAATATGGCCATTTCTTATAAGCATCGGAGGTTCAGTGGTAGAATGCTCGCCTGCCACGCGGGTTCGATTCCTGGCCGATGCATTTTTTTTTACAATTTTTAAAACTCATTTATATTATTATAATATATATCGTCCCTACAACTGCAAACTATCGGATGTGAAAAATTCAATTTTGAAGGAGAGAGAAATGAAGAGACCATGTGGCCTACCCTCAGTAGAGGAAGGCATTGAAGGAGGGAGAAATGAAGATACCATGACATGTATAAATGACAATATGTATAAATGTGTGTCTGTCTGTACTAGATAGATTCATAAACTATACATCCATTCACCGTGAAAATTTTCTAAAATCGTTTTAACAAATGTTCGTTAGGCAAACATTTACTAGGGTAAAAACCGGGCGAAGTTGGGTACATTCGCTAGTATTTTATATAGATGAGATCTTCTATGTTACATAAAGGTGATAGATTTGATATTAAGGATCATTTATAGATGCAAATTGTAACACACTATCTCAATCCACAATCTACCAGAAGTGCTGACAGATCGAAAGGTAAGGACTCACCAACGAAGACCTTCAGGTCGTACGTCACTCCCAGTGGACTGCCGTGATAGTCCCGCGCTGGACGTAGCCTGACAGACGGCGGGGCGTATGGTGATACACGTAGAGTGATGGGCAGGGCGTCAGGACCCAGCTTCTGGAGCATGGTCTGCTGGACTGATGAGAGAGCCTCGCTGCCTTCCTCTTGGTCCGGGGGGTTGTCCCGAGGGGAGATCTGGACACACGCCATACCAACTGACCCCTCTCACTACCATTGTTGTTGTTGTCGTGTCCAATGAAGAGCCTCAGATGTCTCCATGCATCTCTATCACAGCAATGTCCACTTCTTCATCGGAAAATGGGTGCCGTTGCCACGTCAGTCACCTTGGAAACGAACCAGAATTTGGTCAAATATTCCAAGGGTCCAGGGGGGACCACAGGGAGGTGTGGTCGGACTTCTCCCCCCTCTCACTACCATTGATGGACAGATATAAAGATTTTCCCGTAAATATCTGTAGCCTCTCCCAATCCATTGATAATTTTGACAATTAATATAATTTTATATTGAGACATCTTGTCAATAAATGCATAAGTGTACAGTCTGCACTCTATTGTTTTAAAATGATAATTAGAAATATATACAACTATATACAATATACATGGCGCCTCTGCCGCCGATTTATTCCGATAGATGGCGCTAGCCACACACAAATATTTAGTTGCAAGATCAGGAGATGCCTTTTTTTTCTTAAAAATAATATTTGCTCCTATTTTATGATATACAAGTACATATTTCGATATATAAAAAGTATAAACAAAACATATTTGCATATATTAGCCAATTAAAACAAAAACATATAATAATTCGAGTCAAATTCAAATTTCATTAAAACAAATCTCTACATCTCCATATCTAATAAATATATTCATATTAAAAATCGATAAAAAAACAATTTTAGAAGAAAGTAATAACCACGATTTGAAAAAAAAAAAAAGCAGAAGAGAAATATATATCAGAAGATCAAATACTAAATAATTGCGTGCAGACGATTTAATTAAATGGCGTGGGATGCCATTCAATCATTTCTTGTGAGTTTGTCTGGAGGGAATTACCAAACCTTAATCTCATGGGATGACTTTAAAAAATATTCTTTTTTTTTCTTTTTCTCCCAATTGAAATTTGCCTACCGAGTTTTTAAATTTGGATAAAAACATTCAAAGATCATTAAAACTCTAATAGGAGAATATATTTTTTTTTTAAAAGTGAATAGTAAATAATAAAAAAACTAAACCTAAAATTGTATTGATATTTTTGGCAATTACTCTGGAAGAAATGTTCTTGTATAGGTTATATAATCGGCAACATGGGTTCATCGTATGTTCTGATAGTGTTAAACATTTAAGTTTTATATATGGCAACTTTTTAAATGATACGAATAAGTGTTTTCTATATATATAAAAATGAATGTATGTGTGTGTGTGTCTGTCCTTTATGCCTGACCAAACCAATCATTGGAACGCCATGAAACTTTGGGAAGTTATTTAGTGTAGTACTGGGAAGGTTTCTAGCAAATAAAATATTTGAAATAACTTTTCGCCTAAAAATAATCTAGATAAATATTCTAATTTATCTGTTATAATTCAACAATCTGCTCTAAATATTATAATGATTACGATGATTTTGTAATGTAGAAAATTAGGAAAGACAAAATTCAGGATGACACGGCAATTTATTTGAGACAAGAATAATGATACAATTCCAAGGCAAGATACTATTCCTCTCTTTAACTTCCAATTACCGAGGGAACCAATTAATATTGATTTTATTCAACTTATCGAGTATTTTTCAAGGGACCGGGAAAAAATGTTCACTTTATCGAGAGATTCAAATTTACGAGTTTCAAATTATCAAAAAAAATATATATATATATTTTTTTATAAGTTTATAGAGAATTGTTTTAACAAATGTTCGTTAGACAAACCTTTACTCGGGTAAAACCCGGGCGAAGCCGGGTACATCCGCTAGTTATATAATAAAATTAACTTGGTCAAAGATTCCCACATATTGGTTCAAATAACGATCTTAAACATAAGCCTGCCATCATTATGTAAATATATATATCAGACCTTTTAAAATAATCTTAATTATTAAGTATATAATATTGATTGTGTTTATAATATATACTTTATAATATTTCTGAAAATAAAGATACTTCAGCCAGTAAATCTTTTTTTTTTTACCTCGACGTTTCGACAATTATTTTTTGCCCTCGTCAGGAGCAAACAAAAAACATTTGGCAAGGCGTTAAAAATTATCTTTATAATAGTTTCCTTTATTTTAATTTAAGTTGGCATATATGGCTGTATATATTGTTGTGTGTCAATAAGTATCCGACCGATGGTACATATGACAATGAAAAATTATTTTAATTTTTGTTTATTTATTTATTTTTTTAATCATAGAAACGGTATCACAGAGATGGCGGGTATCAAATTGTATTTGACCATTGACCACCGTTTCGCAGCAATGTGTTAAATACAAGGTGCCAGTTATCGTTTACCCTTCATCCTATTTTTACCTTGACTGGTAACTGAGAGATGTCACAGCTACACCCCTCCTATGGTCACACTGACAAGAACCGGACAACAACGACCTTCCGAGATCGGACCATGAACCCAGCATTGGAATGGGCATTGGTGACCAAAACCCACCAGGACTATGCCCACTGCAACAATTAAATAAACTTACATCCCCACTTCAGTCTCATCAATATGTTTATATATATATGTTATATTAAAATATTATTCTATTTAAAATTATATTTCATAGATCCAAATACTCTGTTAAATCGATCGCCAGAGGTCATGATTCCCCTATAAAAACTCGTTGTTGTTCTTTCCCGATGGCCGGCTCAAATCTTTTGTACATTATGTAAATAAGTTTTTCATTTTTTAGATTCTTACGCCTTAAGCCAGGCATTACTTTTATCAAACTATGTTTTTTAATATATTCCTTTTGCGCAATTAAAGGTATTTTTGATAATTAATTATATTATTCCCACGACTGCAGAACAATACCGTAATATACTCATGTATGAAATGAAAATAAACGATAGCAATGTGTTTCTTTAAACGTGAAAATTTAATGCAAGCTTTCGGATCTCATCGATCCTTCCACAGGCCGAGCTATAAGCTATAAGCTGAGAGAAAGAAAGAGTATATATAGATGTACAATATTATTTACATACACCTAACGAAGATAGAAAATAAAAATATAAAAATAAGATAAATATAAACACATTTACATAAAATAATATATAAATTTCGCCAGACTGCAGGACATCTACACGTTCGAAAATTAAGACGCAAGTAAAATTCCATCTACATACGAACAAAACATGGTGTATAGGGCTATGGGTGTGAAGGTCAAACTGGGGAAGATGAGGAAGGATCTGGTGAAAAGGAAGGGCTGGGCTGTTTTTTCCTAAATGAGTGGTGCTGAGATGGTAGTTCTATACGCCTGTTGATACTGTTTAAATCATGAGAGACGAAGGATTCTATTAATAATCTTTGATATTTGGATTTGATGTTGTGGTAATGACAGGTTGGGTCGGAAAAGTTAAAGGTATGGCCGGTTTTTGAGGTGTGCTGAACGATCAAAGATTTGGGATATATATTAATTGTATATTAAATATAATTAACAAAGATCCCAAATCTTTGATCGTTCAGCACACCTCAAAAACCGGCCATACCTTTAACCTTTCCGACCCAACCTGTCATTACCACAACATCAAATCCAAATATCAAAGATTATTAATAGAATCCTTCGTCTCTCATGATTTAAACAGTATCAACAGGCGTATAGAACTACCATCTCAGTACCACTCATTTAGGAAAAAACAGCCCAGCCCTTCCTTTTCACCAGATCCTTCCTCATCTTCCCCAGTTTGACCTTCACACCCATAGCCCTATACACCATGTTTTGTTCGTATGTAGATGGAATTTTACTTGCGTCTTAATTTTCGAACGTGTAGATGTCCTGCAGTCTGGCGAAATTTATATATTATTTTATGTAAATGTGTTTATATTTATCTTATTTTTATATTTTTATTTTCTATCTTCGTTAGGTGTATGTAAATAATATTGTACATCTATATATACTCTTTCTTTCTCTCAGCTTATAGCTTATAGCTCGGCCTGTGGAAGGATCGATGAGATCCGAAAGCTTGCATTAAATTTTCACGTTTAAAGAAACACATTGCTATCGTTTATTTTCATTTCATACTTTATAGCAATTCTTTTGTCTATTTACAATACTCATGTATACCAAAATCAAGCAACAGCTAATAATTCTATATAAATAACGATCAAGATACAACAGAAATCTTTTTTTTTTACAATATATATATTTATATATGTTGTAATATATTCCAATATATCTATGTCTCCATGTATTGTAATCTCCATGTCTCCATGTAATATAATGTAATTGCCAAGGTGTGACAAATAAAATTTCGAGTGAGCGACAGCCGATGCCAGAAGCAGGAATGTACATCTGGTCCTCATAGCTTCCCCCGCAGTAATTTATAGTGTCTGCATTCTTGTATCGCCGGCGGCGGGGTGCGACATTCCAGTCTGGGCCCCCACAGCCTCCCCTTTTTTATAAACACAGTTAGTCGGGCTTGGGGACGAGACTTGCAGACGTCTCTAGACAGTTCTCCCCTAAACTGGTGTCGGCTGGACTCACTCTTTGCCATCTCCGTGGTGACATCTACCATGTCTCGTTCTTTGGTGCAACACATTCACGCCTGAACCCACTCCAACATTGAGGCCGCAACGACTGCATTTGACCAATACACTACAGTCATCCTACAGGATCGAATACCTCACCACAGCGAAGCCGACAGGATTACCTACCAAAGACAAGACATCCGAAGATGGAGAACCAGGCAAGGAGTGACGCCACCTCGGAGGGAAATACCACGCCTTCAATCGTGACCGACATCGTAGCGCAGTTAGCAGCAGCTCTTCGCGACATCGTAAACCCCGGCCAAAGAGATAGCGACCTACCCCGGTACGATGGAACGTACCCCGCTGCCAATTTCTTCCAACAATACGACGACATCGCCGGCCGCGCCTACCTGACAGAGACGAAGCGCCTCCAAAAACTTCCGGCACAACTCACAGGTGAGCCCCTTACCTTTTTTCGCCAACTTGACTTAGCCAATAAGTCCTACGACCAGGCCAGACAAATCTTAATAGACCTGTACCCTGGCACAGTAGAAGTTTCATTTTCCAAATTTTTAGCATTGAAGCTAACTCCTCAAACCACCCTACAAGGCTATTATAAGGAAAAAACCGCAATGGGCCTACAACTGAACCTGCCTACCGACATCATTCTCGAATCCCTGACTGAAGGCCTTCCCACAGCTGACCAGCGTTTGGTGCGAACCGTGTCGCCAAACACATTGAAAGACTGGCACGATTTAATGGCCAGAATAAAGGGTTCGAGTGTACCCGCGCCAGCGCGCCCAACACCAGAACCCACCTCTTCGAGGCACGATGGCCATATTACTTTGGCCAGGGAACAACCAAGCCGGCCCTATAACATGCCGCCGCGTTTCTTCAGCACCCCTAGACTGCCTCGCCATGCAGATTCAAGTGTGCCATCGCAACCCCCGTCACCATGCCACTACTGTCGGGGAAATCACTGGAACGCCCAGTGTCCGCGCCGACAACCATCTGGTCGAAACAATGTGTTTTACCAAGAAACTACGGGGCGTCAGCCGAGGACATCTCTTCCACCGCCAGGCCACAGCCAGCACGGTCAGCCCCGTCATCTGATACCACAGTTCAGACCACTCCCCGAAGCGAGGAAATAGGAGGTAATTTTCGTTGCCCTCCATAATTTAATATTTAAACTGGGACTATGCAGAAAATTTTGTTTACCGTATAATTAATATAACAATACTTACCTTTCTTGAAAACAATTTAGGTTGTACTTTTAAAATATATGATGACAATGTTACTCTTAGTTCTGTTTCCAATGACATTTCAACAATGGGATTTTTATATCTAAATGTCACTATAGGCTGTTTAACTAAATTAACAAAATTTTATGTTATAGATTCCAAATTACCATTTGGCATATTATCTCTTAATACATTAAGCAATTTCAAATTGAAAATAGATTTATGTAACTTTGTGGTCTTCCAAAACGAAACTCCCCTGCCACCTACCGTGTACCATTTTTCGCTTGTGAACGACTCATGCAACTATGGTAAAAGCCTTGAAAATTCCAGCAAAAGGGCTAACCTTGCCACCTATCAGCACAACCCATCGATGCATGTGTCGGACACTTCTAGGCATGGTCTTAGCTATATGTCTCCTTCACATGAAACCATTTCTAATTGTGACTTCGCCTCGCCTAAAAAACATGTTGATATGCCACAAAATAACGTTTTTAATGATTGCATTCCTAATTATACTACTAATGTATGTCAGATACCCGCATCCCAATCTTGTTCAAATTCCAACATCCCTTCAAGCTTTTTAGATATAATTAATAGATATTCTCATATTTTTTCTAGTAACAAATTTGATGTACCTAAATTGAAGATACCCCCAGTTAAGATTCATATTTTATCCGATAAAATTATTGCTTTGAGACCTTATCGTGCTTCTCTAGTTGATCAACGAGAAATACAAGAGCAGGTCAACCAAATGCTTAAATTCGGCATAATAGAACCTTCTTTTTCTCCTTATGCTAGCCCAGTCACCCTTGTAACTAAAAAGGATAAAACGAAAAGATTTTGCGTAGATTTCCGTAAATTAAACGAGATAATTTGTCCCGATGTACACCCTCTCCCCTTAATAGAAACGGTTTTGGATAAGTTAGCACACGCCAAAATTTTTACAAATGTAGACATAAGTTCAGCATTCTGGCAAGTTGAAATCGAACCTAGTTCCCGAAATCTTTTAGCCTTTGTAACTCTCGAAAGGCAGTACCAGTTTTCTCGATTACCTTTCGGTCTGAGAAATTCACCACAAATATATGAACGTGCTCTAAGTCAAGTAATACAAAAGTATGAGTTAGATTTCATAGCCCATTATTTTGATGACTTTGTTATATTCTCTAATACCATAGAAGAGCATGCTCAACATATACAAAAATTCTTCTTAGTGTGCCAGGAAGAAAATATTAAATTAAATTATAATAAATGCGAATTTTTCAAGACCCAAATTGAATTTTTAGGATATACGATAAAATCGGGCACCTACACGCCCCAAATTAAAAATCTTGATGTAATCAACGCTATTAAGGTTCCAACTAATCTAAAACACTCCAATCGTTTTTAGGTGCCATTAATGTGTACAATAAATTTATACCTAATTATGCGCAACTCAGAACCCCCCTTAATAAGTTACTTAAGAAGGACACCACATGGAACTGGGACAATCAATGCCAAACCTCTTTCGAAGCTCTCAAAGAGAGTCTGACCTCACAACCGATCTTACATCTTTTTAAAGAAGGACTGCCGTGCCAACTTTATTGTGACGCCTCACTTTTAGGCATAGCCGGTGTTCTCAAACAACAATACCCAGATGGGACTCTATATCCAGTACAATTTTACAGCCGCGCGCTTAGGCCACACGAGAAAAATTACATGATTTCCTAACTGGAATGTCTCGCCATCATTGAATGTTTGGACAAATTCCGTGTGTATTTAACCGGCGTTAAATTCACCATTTTCACCGACCACCATGCCTTACAGTGGCTTAAGACCATAAAAAATCCAACTGGACGACTATTTCGGTGGAGTCTAAAGATGTCCACATACGAGTACGAGATCCGTTACATAAAAGGATCGAAACAGCATGAGGCGGACCTTCTATCGCGCAATCCTTTCTGTGGATTCCTCAGCGCTGCACAAATAAAGGAAAAACAACCCCTTGAGCTTCCCTATCCAAACGCCACCATAAATCCAGAAGGCCTTCACACTCTAACTCGAAAAGGCGTGACGAAAGTCATCGTTCCTCCCTCGCTCCAACACACACTAATAAATAAGGTACATGTAGAATATAATCACCCTGGTGTTTCACAGATGACGAGAATCATTTCCACCCAATACACTTGGCGTGGAATGACACACTCGATTGCCAAATATGTTAAATCTTGTCCCACATGCCAATTAATTAAAAGACCCAAAGGTCCCAATTACGGTACGCTAGGACAACTTCCTCTCGTTTCACATCCCTTTGACACATTATCTATAGACACCATAGCCGGATTTTAAAAATATGGCAGTTCGAAAACTTATCTCCATGTGATCGTCGACCATCTAAGCCGTTACGCATGGACCTTCCCCTCTAAGTCAACCAGCACACTTACATACTTACAGTGTTTAAAAAAGGTAATGCAGAGCAATACACCCAAATGCCTCCTTTCGGATAGAGCACCTGCGTTTACCTCACCCAAGTTTAGGAGATTTTTACTAAGACACGGTATACAACCCCTTTTCACAACTAGTAACAACCCGCAGGCCAACGGCCTCTGTGAACGTCTAAATGCGACACTCACAGGCAAGCTTAGAATCCTCCATCTAGAAAACCCCAAGGTATCCTGGATCAAATTAATAAAAATCGTAACAGATAAATATAACCAAACACCCCACACAATCACTGGGTTCCCCCCTTCGTTTCTTATGTATAATATAATTCCAACAGAGTTAAGTTCCCACATCGATCCCTATCCTCCTGTCGAAGAAGCTAGGAAAATAGCCATTAAACGCACACTCGATAGGCACGCCAAGGAAAAAATGAAGTACGACAGCAAACATAGAACGCCCCAATTTGAAGTCGGAGATATAGTTTTAGTCAAGTCCTACCATCACCCGAACAGCGGTAAATTACTTCCCTACTTTACAGGTCCATATACTATATTAGAAATAATTTCTCCCAACGTTGTTCGTATAAATAGAGCCAATCAGCCCTTAAACAGAGACAACGACACAGTGCATGTGAACAAATTAAAATATTACACTGAAGAGGTCCTTTATATCGCACAACCCCAAAAATATTCCCTTCCAAATAAAAATAATAGAAAACCTACCAATCTATCTCCATACAACCACTTCCCTCCAGACCTTTTCGACAATTCAACTAACCGCCACATTCCCCCCAGATCTAGTGAACCGTTCCTACATTTAACACCAGACACTTTTAAAGATTTTTAACACCCTAATTGACCTATGTTTCGTTAAAATCATAACTTTGTAAATAACACACCTATATAATCTATACTACTTTTTAATATTTTGCATATTTATTATTTACTTATTTTAATTATATCTCAAGTCTTTTGTTATTTTTAACTTTTGTCTTTTTATTTTTATACCATTGTACAAACATTAATCACACACAATTTTTAATTTTAATTTTTTTTTCTCAACTTCAATATTTAAATCCTATTTTTAGATTTTTACGTTAAAATTTTTGAAAATGAATCGAGAGCATTACCCACAAAATTCTCATGGCATCACAGCCCATACCTTCTCAGAGAGGTCGTTACTATCCGCTGAAACATTGATTTCTCACATTTATTCCATCTTAACTACAAACGCTTCTTCGCTGTAACCTTCCCAATAGTCGAACTTGAGCAGCTAGTTAGATGAGTTTTTTTTTTTTTGTCTTTCATTCACGGCCCGGTTCGAGCATCAACGCCCCTTATTTTTTTTTTCTCACATTCGGGCAAATTTTTTATTATTATTCAATCAGCTCACTTTCACTGCCTTACCGCGGCCAAATCGTTATTTTAATATTTTTTTTATGCGACAGAACGACTCTCTCTCTCTGCCACACTTTCTATCACTCTTTTTATCGACCCAAGTTTCCACCACCTATTCCCAACTCCGTCTGATAGGACAGCCCATGTCGAATACCTTCAGCATACTGTAGATGAACCAATGCCTACGATCCCATAACGTCGCATTGCATCGCAGTACCAGAATCTATTCTATGTCCACCTATCTAGACCCTATAATTCAATGCACTTTCAAATATTAATTCCAACATTCAATGCTGTATATAATCACCCAAATTTATATTTATATCTTTACTTTTTAAAAAATCTTTTTTCATATATTTTTATACATTGGGCTTAACATTATTATTTGTTAACATTTCTCTTTTTATTGTTAATCATTATTATTAAGGAAAACACCTACCCAATATTATAATTCTACAACCCCATAATATATTAAACCAATTTGTATACAAATTATTTTCCCCAATTTTAATTATCTTATGATTTCATCTATATAATCACCATAAGCTAATTTTCATCAACCGGGGCATAAACTGTTGTAATATATTCCAATATATCTATGTCTCCATGTATTGTAATCTCCATGTCTCCATGTAATATAATGTAATTGCCAAGGTGTGACAAATAAAATTTCGAGTGAGCGACAGCCGATGCCAGAAGCAGGAATGTACATCTGGTCCTCATAGCTTCCCCCGCAGTAATTTATAGTGTCTGCATTCTTGTATCGCCGGCGGCGGGGTGCGACATTCCAGTCTGGGCCCCCACAGCCTCCCCTTTTTTATAAACACAGTTAGTCGGGCTTGGGGACGAGACTTGCAGACGTCTCTAGACAGTTCTCCCCTAAACTGGTGTCGGCTGGACTCACTCTTTGCCATCTCCGTGGTGACATCTACCATGTCTCGTTCTTTGGTGCAACACATTCACGCCTGAACCCACTCCAACATTGAGGCCGCAACGACTGCATTTGACCAATACACTACAGTCATCCTACAGGATCGACTACCTCACCACATATATATAGATGGAAATTTTGCCGGGAGGAAATTGATCTAAAGAGACAAGGGTCGTCTCTCCCGTCAAGTTTCCTCGCTAGTTGTGGCGACGGTCAATAGATGGCGTCTGGTTTTAGACGTCTATTTTGACGGGAGAGGCGACCCTTGTCTCTTTATATATATATATATATATATATATATATATATATATATAAAGAAAGCATATCCTGACCAGGAGCACATGTGTTTTACAGAAGGCAGAGCGCCATTTGGTGGAACAGAAATCAACTAAACATTGATGCTCTTGGTCAAGATATGCTTTCTTTATTTTTAACATCAACACCTGACTCACTTATTTTTTATTTTTTCTATTGTTTTTTCATATAATATATTTATCTTTTCCTCTCTCTTATTTTTCTTTTTCATTGAGGCCAATGTGTCCTTATAGTTGAATAAAGTTGCATAAAGCTGAATCTATATTAAAGAAAAGGAATTATTTAGTATATACCCACATTATTTTACAAATAAAATATCTAATATTCTTACTAAGATGGTAAAATATTGGAAGATCAACAGTGAATTTTGTTTGAAAAAAAAAATCGAGCTTTCTAACTAAATAGTTTTATCTTATACATGGGTCATGAAGGGAAGAAGAAAATATGCAACTATCTTTATAATAATTAAAATAATAAATGATTCATCAGCAGACGAGTGTTCTAAACTTTTGGTTTTCTATAGCCACGAGCCGGGATAGAATCTCGCTTTGGACACTTTTTTTTTATCATAAAAAAAAATCTCCTCAATGGCCTCCGATTCTTTCAAAAGTCCAACCCCAATAGTGAGTGCAAGTAACCAAACGGGGCTCTGGAATACTTGTAAATGCAAAAAGTCGAACTGCTTTTCACATTTGTAGACCTGTGATGCACTTACATTGAAAGAATTCGCTAATTTCTAACCACCATGATTATCATGGCTTATACCACTTGTAATAGGGATAATAGAACAAAACACTATAAAGGAATGACAATACATCCAGATGGCACAAGAACCTATAGGACATGTAACAACTGTCCTGGTGTGAAACTAACACCTACCCACATATTCTCATGCCCAGCAATGGCCGCAGCCTTGCAGAAAATTGACATAGACCCAGAGCAGCAGCTTTACACACCCAAGATAGTGGATATTGCTGCTGCTGTGATGGAGATGCATGGAGACATCTGAGACTCTTCTTTGGACACGACAACAACGACAACAACAATAGGGATAATAATAAGAAAGATTAGTTTTATAAATAACAATATATTTTGTGTGTTAAAATTTATTTAAACGATATGTAATTTTCGGGATCAAAAGAGAAGTTATATTCAATAGAAGTAAAACGAAAAAAATAAAAAACACAAAAGCAATTTAAAATGGCGATTTTGGTATTGTTTGCAGACGACAAAACCGTGTGGAATTTATATAAAGTTTGACATTCCGAGAGGATTGACAGTCATACAAAATGTCAGAGGTATTTTCTTAAATTTAGAAATCGGTATTTGAAATCAAAGTATAGTGTTGTTTTTCTACTCTGTGAAAACAATTTTATCCATATTTATATGAAGAAAGCCAAAATAGGCTTTTTGAAAAGAGAAAGAAAATTTACAATTATTATAAGAATTCTAAAACAACCTAATTGTAATCTTGAATACTAGTATTTATAATATGTAATGGAATATTTATTATTTTTTAAGAAATTGAAGCTATTAAATATTTATATGTAATTCTGCTGTTTATTCCAATAATATATACTTAGTAGAAATAGAAAGTGTTATAGCTTGAAGAAGTTGAAGAAAAAACATGAAATTTGGCTTAAATTAAACTCTTGTAGCGTATAATAAATGATTACATAAATTTGGACATAAAAACGCCTTTAAAATAATGAATATCACCACAATTTCATTTTTGATCATTTCATCAAATAGTCTGTGTACATTCAAACCAAGTCATACGATATTGCACCAGTTCCTTTTCAGTGTAACACTATCTATTTCCATAAATTTATACGGAATAATTATTTGTAATATACTTATTAGTTTAATTAAAACGTATATATTGAATCAAAATATCATTTATTTTACCAATATTTCTGTTGGCTGAACGCCAACCTTTATCAAGATATTATATAACACATTAATATCTTATAATACCTTGAAAAAATTTGGTTTTCAGTTAACTGAAATATTGGTAAAATAAATGATATTTTGAATCAATATATGCCTTTTTAATTAAATATTTATTTATGGTTTGCTCTATTTTCAATACAATACTTATTAGTAGTTATTATTATATTTAAATTATATTTTAAAAAATAAAAAAACTTTTTTTAATTGTAGTATTATTTTAAAATATCTCTATAGACAAGATCGACATAAAAAGGATAGCAAACTATTTAAAAATATATAAAATCGATATATAGAAAAAAAAATTACAAATGATAAAAAAATAATAGAAAAGCGTCAAATCATATTGCCTATTACATTGTTTGAATATCTCATTAATTAAAAAATATAAAATTTTAAAATGAGACATATATTTGACAAATAAATAATTTTATTCCTCACTATATATATAATATTTTTTTCAATACCGTTAAAAATGGGGAAAAAATATTCTATTTCGAAAATCGATTTTATTTTAATGTAATAGAATTTTTATATTGAAAAAAAAAGAGAGAAATTTCCTATCCATGCTTTTACACTATATAAATATATTTGTTTAAACATGAATGTGTTTATTTTGCCATCAAAAGATAGGCGGGTATATGTTAGCTAAAGGAGTCAAAGCAATTTTCAAACAATGTCAACATGGCGGATTTGTTTTGCAGACGGTCACTCTGCTTCACGCGATCCCACATCCCTATATAACATGTGTCTTTTTTACATTTTCCTTTTTCCATTTTCTCTCCTGAAAAATAAATACACTTTTCAATATCCTTTAGAAAACAAAAGACAAAATATATAATACGATTTTTGAAACTTTAGGATATATTGCAAACTGTTCTTTGTATGGACATGAATAATGAATATTATTAACGTATACTGGACACAAATATACTCTTTATATGCAAATCTCTTAATATATGTAAATATGCAGATATGTATATAAACAATTCATCTTATTATACGTTTTCTATTTTTCTCCCGTGGAAGGGCAGTAATGCTCGAATGCTTGGCAAAACAATAAAAACTTTAAAAGAAACATTTCCTCTTATGATTTCACGCTTTTTATGAATTTGTTCCAGGTGATTATAATCCTCAATATACCCATGTATATGCACTATTTTTTCCATCTAAAAAACTCCGTATACTGGACGCAAATATACTCTTTATATGCAAATCTCTTAATATATGTAAATATGCAGATATGTATATAAACAATTCATCTTATTATACGTTTTCTATTTTTTTCTCCTGTGGAAGGGCAGTAATGCTCGAATGTTTGCAAAACAATAAAAACTTTAAAAGAAACATTTCCTCTTATGATTTCACGCTTTTTATGAATTTGTTCCAGGTGATTATAATCCTCAATATACCCATGTATATGCACTATTCCATCTAAAAAACTCTCATGTTAGTGCTCAGGCTATGGCTAATTTTTTTTTTTAATATACACACGAGTAAAACTAAAAGGTAATTAGGTTTTAAAAAAATCTAATCAATACGAAAATACAGAGATAGCGATTATTAAAATGGCGAAACCCCTGGGGGGGGGTTTAGAACCGGTTCAAAATCACTCTATTAGGTACCACTCAACAAGAGCAACCTAGTTCATGATAATTGAAACAGTGAATAATATATGTGAAGGTTATTCACATATTAAACAAAATTTTAACGTGGGATTCAATCCCAGTTCATGACTGTCGGGAATCGAGGGTGTTACCCACTCGTCCACCGACTTTTATATGGGGTTTAGCACTGATGAATCAAGCCCTATCAATATATTTAGCATATTAGTAAACATTGTATATGTAAGAGAAAAAATGGTTTTACGGGTTAATAACCAAAGTGTATAAAAATTGTATTTGTAAAGGAAAAATCTCGTTTTAAAATAATTACATTACTTGACTATAGATGTAGCTCTATTGCCTTTGTTTAAATTTAATTAAGCAAGCAACTTTAATAAATGTAAAATTTCTTTAAGTTTCTTCTTATTTCGTAATTAAAAATTTCTTTTTTTTCTTGAATTTAAATGTAGAAAAAATCGAACAAAAGTATTTTTTTTTCTTTTTTATATTATTGTATATAATTATCTCTCTCTTTCTATCACAAAAGATTTTACAATTTTCATTAAAAAAAAGGGGAACTATAATTATGACATTTTGTGATTGAAAATTTGATTTTTTTCTAAAATTTTACATTTATTTTACATAATGTAGCTTAGAAAATCAAGTCTTTGTATATCTGGGGATGTGAAAGTATTTATTGATGACGTCAGTACGACAAGTCGACAATTATCAACAACTCAACAAAACTATCTACAGCTAGAGAATCTTGAGCAAGCACGCAAAGAAATATTTCGAACATCACAATTCATCCTTTCATACTTCATCCCTTAAGGTTAGAAATAATCGTTATTTCTCCTTAAAATAAATTTTGATTTTTCGTTGAAAATAAACTCATGCGGGATAATTTTCAATTGTCGTTTTACAATCACAAGCCGCATTATATTGTATTATAAATTACTTTATTTATTATAAATATTTAATTAAAAAGACATATATTAGATCAAAAAATCATTTATTTTACCAATATTTCAGTTGACTGTACGCCAACCTTTATCAAGGTGTTAAGACATATTTAATGCTTTATTTTCAAAATATTATATAAATATTAAAAAAATATTCATAAAAAAATAAAAAGTTACTATTTTTTCCCCGAAAAACTTAACGAATAATCTTTATTTTAACAACTAAAAACTCTCAACAAACAACTTTATCAGAATTAACCAATCACTTAAAAAAAAAGAGGAAAATTTCCAAGAAAATTAACCTATGTAAGGTGGAGAAGGTTGTTTCGGATGATTATATAAAAACTAAATTACCTTTCCTTAAAAATATCCCATACCTATCATGGGAGTTAACAAGAAAAAAATCTAATTTGCTAACCGTTGTTTTTTTTTTTTTTTGTATTGTGTATCGATAATTTAAGCTTAGAAAAACATTTTAAAACCTTTTTTTTTCAGCCTGTAAACCGGTAAAATTGTATCAAAAAAAAACTTTCATGTATTTAGGGTAAAAAGATTTTATATAAAGAAAAAAGGTATTTAAGAACTTTCACATAAAATAAAAAAATCTTATTTATATCTAAAATTACAAAAATATATTAATTATCAATTAATTTATTTCCAAAGCGCTATATCCCGCAAGGGATACTTGTGCCAAACAAAGAGAAAAGTTTATTTACATAAGTTATTTACATTATTCAACGCATGAAAACATTAGAGATCCAGATTTTGTAGAAAGTTTAGAATGTATTTACAAAATATATGTATTAAGGTAAGGTAATCTCTAAGAACTAAAATTACAGAACAATTTCCATCCATAGTTAATTTGTATAGTTATGTTGAATACTTTGATTTCCTTTTCATTTTCCCCGTCTCTTCTTTGTTTATGTTTTTCCTCCTTTCTTCATGACAATTAAACAACTTTATTGACATCTCGTCAATCTTTACACTCAAAGGGAGTTATAAGGTAATAATAATGGTAAGAATAAAGAGAGATATTTACAATCGACGTAGCCCTCTCCGAGGGCACGTCCAGATCAGGAGCTTAAAGCCGCCTTGAATCTAGACAGATCCCTGCCATTTTGGGAGTTCATGTTCGGAACATGTTTGATGATAATGTTAAAGAATTTATCGAGAAGAATCTTGTCTTCAGACGTGAGTAGCCCGAGGAGGTGCTCCGTTTCTTCTTCGTAATAGACCGCGATATCCATCCTGACCACATTATTCTTGTTATATATGGAGTGCAGTAATTCTCGATCCTTCAATCGGATGAGTAACTTTTCTATGTCCACATCACCCTCAGGAGTGAAAGCTATAGGGGGTGTAGGAGCGGTCAGGAGCTCATGGGTCATCGGGGTAAGTATTAGTAGCGGTGGGGCTTCTGCGGCTAGAGCTTCTTCATGAAAATGATGTATGGCGAGTCCTTACAAGACGGAAATGTCCTAATAAAGCTGTTGTTGTTGTATTAAGGTAAAAATATCATACACAATTATGTTGTACGATGCATTAGCGCGTCTTCTGGTATAAAATTTGAACTAATTTTACCCGTATGATTCTTTTTCTTTTTTAAATAAATCAATTTTCTACTGTCCTTAATACAATGAAGGCCCTCCCATTATTTTATTATTGCAGTAAGGGCAGTAGAAAATAGATTTATTTAAAAAAGAAAAAGAGACATACGCATTAAAAATAGTTCAATTTTTTTACAATTATGTTGCTTATATATTTATCTATGAATTTGATTTTAGTAAGAACATGCTAATATTTTGAGATGTAGAAAAATTTTCTGCGGATTAGAGAGTCCCTGTGTTTTATAATAAATTCCAAAATTTTTGTTTATGAACCAAGTGAACCTAGTGTACAATGTTTGCTATGGTATTCATGTTGTACCTTTCGAAGTATTTGTTAATTTCTACCTACCATTGGATAGAGGGCCTATATATAGGTCTAATGTACAAAGGTTACTATGGTATTTATGGTGTACGTTTAGAGATATTTGACCATTTGTACCTATCAAGGATAGAGTTCCTTTATATAAGGTTCAAGTGTTAAGCCTTCTTTAGAGTAAAACAAAAAAGAAAAGTCCTTTCTCGATCTCATATTTGCCTCTCTATCAATTTCTAGCTCTTAATTTGATTTTGCATTTAGAAGCTGTTTTCTTTTATAAAAATACTTCTGGTTGCAAAATATTTTAAATTTGCATAATCAATAAGCTTTGTTTGAATATACAGTATACACGCATATTTTATGATGCATTAGCGCGCCATCTGTTATCAAAATTCGAAACTATTATAGACGCATATGATTCTTTTTAAAAATAAACAATTTTTAGTAAGGACAGTAGAAATTGTTTATTTTTAAAAAGAATCATACGCGTCTATAATAGTTTCGAATTTTGATATACGTATATATAATCATTTAAAATCTTTAAGATATATTTTATAAAATTTGCAAAATAATATTTCATAACTATATAATTTCAAAGTTTTCTCATATTTTTGGGCGTATTTTTCACTCTCACTTAACCATAAATATAGTTATTTTTATAAAACCTAAAATAACTATTACTTTGAGATTCTCAAGAGAAAAATAAATAAATATACCAACAGAACTCTTCCAACAATTTATTTCCCAAACTTTGACCAGAGGAACTAAAAACTTTAACTCTGCTACAATTCACTTGAAATTGACGAAAGCAATGTAACTAACCAACCTTTTACTAAATTCAAGCACGGCGGCACTTTACAATAATCCTTGCAGAAGATTAGAAAAGTTTTGGGCGGGAAAAGTGCGTTCAGATTTATTGTCCACTTCAAATCAATCTCTATCAGTGATGAGGAAAGTCAATAAAAATCTTCCCAGCGAGCGGCTATATGGTAGAAGTTTCCTTCTAATCGGCTTAAAGGCTGGCGGACAATTAGGCCTACTTAGAAGTTGAGGATCTAGGCCCTGGCAACACTGCCAGCCATCATCGAGGTCGTCTGTCGTCGATCTGAAATCATTCGTCTGTTGGCTCGTAATTTAAAACCAAAGGATCAGTTATACCAATTTCAAATTTAGGTTAACAATAGTCACCCTAATCCTATTGATTGATTTATTGTTCACAATTTTGGCATTTCTTTTCGACAAAAAAAAAATCTTTTTTTTTTTTAACCACTAAAACTACGTTTATATTTTAACCCTGATATTTTTTTATTAATTTTGACTTCATTGTCAAAATGTGTTAATTGTGAGTTATTGTCTGAATCCCGATATACATGGTAAAAAGTATAACTTCCTTAAGTTTTGTCCATGAGTGTATATATGTGTGTCTTCAATAAAGGTCACTGTAATATCTTTCAGAGTTTTTGTCTAAATACTGATATACATGCTAAAAGGTACAAATTCCTTAAGTTTTGTCCTCGAGTATATATATATGTGTCTTCAATAAAGGTCACTGTAATATCTTTCAGAGTTATTGTTTCAATCCCAATACACATGCTAAAAGATACAACTTCCTGAAGTTTTGTCCATGAGTGTATATTTAAAATGCGAAACAAAAGTTAAACTCACATAAAATACCACAAAGAGGTAATAAGGGAAATTTTCACAGTATTGCAAAATGTCAATAATGTTATTAATAATAAAGCTAGAATTTGTTGTTAATATAATCCCTTCAGTATAAATATTAATGAAAGACAATTCACTGAGGGAAATGTTTCTTTTATGTATAAAAGCAATACAAGTTTTCGGTTTAAACAGCCCTTCGACAGGCATAACTACAATAGAAAAAACCCTGTTAAATTCATAAATAAGTTAAAACAAAGCATCTAGGGCTGCGTATCTTTTATTTCATAATTATAACACAAGCTTTCGGGCTCATAGTCGTTTATTAACTCCTGTAGAAGGGTGTATGAGCCCGAAAGCTTGTTTTATAATAATAAAATAAAAGATACGCAGCCCTAGATGCTTTGTTTTAACCTTTTTAGGTATAACTACGCTGGGCGGTTGAGCCAGAAAGCTTGTATTGCCGATATATATAAAAGAAACTTTTCTCTCAGCGAATTGTCTTTTTTATTAATAAATTAATAATAAGTTCTTAGAATAATAAATATTTTATGACTAAAGGTATTTTCTTAGAATTTATAATTACAAAAGTAGAAAGAACAATTTAGTGTTAAGGAGAATTTCAATTTGTTTCTCTATATGAATTTATTAATATTTCATTATTATATATATAATAAATATTTTGCTACAATATATATATTTCTCTGAAATGGTTTCAATTAATGTATTTATATATTTATACAATTTTATTCTTATTATATAGTCAGGAGGAGAGACAGAGTTTCCTGGTATTCCCTCTTATCTTGACTGTAGCTACCAGTCAGGGTAAACAGTAGCTCCTCGGAAAAGGAGGAAAGATCTCAGTTCTCTTGCTCTAACGGTTGGGTCGATTTGGCTCATGTAAATAGCAACTTTTATTTTATATTTAAAATCTCGCATATAACTCATTAAATAAATATTTAAAGTCATTCGAAGGCCTAGTTAATTATTTTTCCTTGCGACAATATATATTCATGTTTGCAATGTCATTTTTATGGGGAAAAAAATAGTACAAAAGTGAAATTGTACAGGGATCAGGTGGATAAATTAAGAAAAATACATCTTCTTATTGTGTAACTGAAAGTTGCTGATGGGTTACGCCATCTATCGGAATAAATATCAACTATTCGTTGATTTTTAATTATTCCAGAATTGTGGCCAAATACCCATTCTTGATTAATCAAGAAAAGCTAACCACGGACGCGTTTCAGGCTGTTGGCCCTCATCAGCGTGGTGCAAGCTATACTCCGAAGATAAAAAAACTGGTCATTCAGGCATCCTGAAAAATCATGGAACGGGTAGTTGAGGAGATGCCTTTTTCTTAATGTCATTTTTGCTTTTTTAATTATATATATTCACACCCATATTTTACAAGAATTATTTTGTCCATAATATAAATATATATATCAAAATTTTTCTCCCCATTGAATATAACAAAATATTTTCAAAAATTTAATGCTGTTGACGTTATGTGGCGCTGAGTTTGTTGTTGACACACTTTAAAATGTTATAACACCTTGATAAAGGTTGGCCATCAGCCAACTGAAATATTGGTAAAATAAATGATATTTTGATCCAATATATGTCTTTTTAATTAAATTATATATATATATATATATTTTCCCTTAAAAATATTAAATATATAAAGTGTAATTAGCATAGTAAAATTTGAAAATTTCCAAATTGCAGTATTTTCATGCACTTTTTAGAAGTTCTTGTTGAATTTTTTCGAAGAGTTAGAAGTATTTGAAAATATTTCAGATCTTGATTGTTTTTCTTTGAATGCCTTTTTTGATAGCTATATCAAACAAAAGACAATGTGTGTGTTATAAGCACGCCGCTGTATTTTAAAAAAATCTAAACCATTTTCCACACGTTATTTCTTTTTATATATATAGACAATTACCTAGTGTCCTTATTGCAATGGAAAATATTGGAAGGGCTTGGCTCATCAGTGGAGAACCCTCCCAGTGTTTTGGGTAATTTAATCTACCAGACCGCTTTTAGAGTTCTAATACTGTATTGAACGATTCTGCTTATATATGCTACAATGAAGGATTAAAAATTATGATTATAGTATTTAAGCAAACTATGGACATACGATTTTAGGACAGTAGAATTCATTAATATTATAATTAATGTAGCCTAACTGGCTTTGTTATTATTGTTTGCGGAAGAGTATTACTCGAAACAAATATTTATATATATATATTTTTTAATTAAAAAGTCATATATTGGATCAAAATATCATTTATTTTACCAATATTTCAGTTGGTTGAACGCCAACCTTTATCAAGGTGTTATAACATTTTAAAGTGTGTCAACAACAAACTCAGCGCTACATAACAATGTTTATAACGTCACAATATTTATATGTAATTTTATTGTTCTAAAAGCTTATGTCCATAGTTTACTTAAATACCATTTCTAAGATTCCACCCTTCAGTGTAGCATATATAAGCAGAATTGTCTAATACAGTATTAGAGAATTCGAAACTATTATAGACACGTATGATTCTTTTAAAAATTAAACAATTTCTTCTACCCTTACTGCAATGGAAAAATTAATGGGAGTAAGGACAGTAGAAATTGTTTAATTTTTAAAAGAATCATACATGTCTATAATAGTTTCGAATTTTCATAACAGATGGCGCGCTGATGCATTACAGTATTAGAACTCTAAGTAGCGGTCTGGTGGATTAAACTGGCGAAACCGCTGGGAGGGTTCACTACTGATGAGTCAAACCCTCCAAATATATATATTTTTTTTCATCGCAGTAAGGACAGATAGGTAGCCTAGTGGACATGGCATCTGCCCGGTAAGCGGAACATTGTGGGTTCGATTCCCATTCCTGGACACTTTTATCTTTCCGTTTATCATAACTCTTCATAATTCACCCTTTCATACCTCATCCCAAAGGTTGGAAATAATTGTTGTTTCTCTTTGAAATAAATTACGATTTTTCGTTGAAAAGAAACACATGCGGAATAGTATTTCAAATGTCGTTTTACAGTAGAAGTTTGTTTTATGTGTAAAAGAAATATTCGTGCGTTAATGCTTTCATTTAATATATATATATGTCATAATATTTGGAAATACGTAAAATAAAATGGCCTGTGTGGGAGTACAAGGAAAGAGGGAAGATAGCCAGGTTAACAAACAACCCCCTTGGTAAACAAGTATCACGACTTCATTCTCCCCTAGGGGACTTATCTTACAAAAAGCGGCTTAAAAGCGACTAGACGGGATGATCAAAGTTCAGTTCTCACCGAGGTGGCCTCGACGCCAGTTGTTCTAGGGGTTGTTCTGGGACCTTCTATCTTTCCTCCCCGATCTATTTCCTCACGGGTTTTTGCCTCTGGATTCTGTCTCCTGTGTGTCCTTACCACCCATCGCTCAACAACCACGACTGCTTCTAACCAACATGCCACACTGCATTCATCCAACATCATAAACACACACTACATTACTACATATATATATGGTAATTTAAAACAACAACCTCATATTGTGTAGATAACTTATAACAAGATTGCCATGTTGTATATAGAAACACATCTATAAATAATTATGCGCATGATTAATCTGTGTCATTGCATCACCATATGTAATGTAATTTGTACAAAGTGGATAAATAAATAAAATCTGTAATAGATTTAAGAGTTGAGCTAAAGCAGAGATCGAGCATAGTATTGCCAAAACAACAAAGTCAAAAGATGGAAGCCATAAATCAGGTCGATTTACAATTCCCACAAACAAGGCCACCCACACTGTCATATGTGGTGGAATGCAGAGACCCCTCTCACACCTGGACAGGTAAAGGCGCCCTTTCTCAAACGCCCCTGTCACATAAGGTCGCCCCGTCTTTAACCTATAAATCATCACCTTACAGTGACTTGACAGTTCAGCTCAGTTCAGTTCAGTTTAGTTTAGTTCACCCTTAGTGCAAGCCGCGTCGGTCGTATGTTATGTCGATCTCATCCAACATGTAATTAGGAAGAACTCGTCTATCTCCATCTTGCGCTTCTAGCTCAGCTTTTATCTGTTACGGAACTTTCTTAGTGCAACTGTGTCTTCGTTTTTTGTGTGGATATCCCCAAGTTTTTCCACTCTGCCTCGACCACGACTGCCTGTATTTTGTGAGAACTTTTAAAGGTCTTACAAGGTGCAGAGAGGTACTGGAAAACTCTACAGCCTGACTGTTCCTCTTGGTCAACACAGTACAACAAGAGCTACCAGGACTTCAACTTTTATTTCAGTAGTCGACAGGATACTACAAGTCGACAACAACCAAACATTCAACATTATATTTCAGAAGTCTACAGGATCTCTACAAAAGCTACTGGAATTCACATCTCATTACAGAAGCCGACAGGATGACCAAAACGAAGGATGACACAACGAAGAGGTAAGAAGACTGTTCAGATAGGAAGCGAGAAAGAGCGAAGATGGAGGAACAAGCCCGACCATTCCAACGAAACGTCCAAGCAATCTCTCCCCAAGATATTTACGGAAGAAACGCCGCCCCAACGGACTTCCGCATACCCGCTAACCGATCGCCAACGTCGAGAGCAAGCTGACCGCGCCAACGACAGCCCCGATATTCCCGCAAGTCATGGAAACCGAGCAGCGATGTGGCCCAAACCCTGTGACAAGTTCCACACCTTCGACTTGACATCGTCGAGACAATGCTCAAGGCAACAAGCCACAATCAACTTCACAGAAGCTACAAGCGTCTACAAGCTCTACATGGAGCGTCTTCAACGTCAGCAGGAATACAAGCCAAGACCAAGTTTCCTGACTGAACTTTCACACAACTGTAAGTTTTAAAAAAAAACCTACCTTAACTTTATCCTCAAGTTCAAAACTTGATTCCCTATAAATTTTGTATTTATATTTTCACTTTAAGCATTTTAAAATCAATTTTTACCTTTTTTATACCATTTTTTAATTCAATTTTTAAAACTTTCACATTTTCATTGATCAAATTTACTTTAATTTTTAATCAGATTATAAATTTCAAGTTATTACTCTCAATTTGACTTAAAAAAAAAAATTCGCCCATCACGCATTTTTACTAATTTACTAATCTTACATGCCTTTCCTAAATTTACCTAAAATGGCATTATCCAAAGCTACGACTTGAAAAAAAAAAATTCATTATTATTATTTTTTAAAAAATCTCATTCATCATAATTCTCAACTTATTTTTGTTTTACTTATTAGTTATCTTTATATCAAAAGACCAATATCTTTATCAATTCTTAAAATTTGGTAATGTTCACCATTTTAAGTAAGCGCCCAATTCAAATTATTTGTAACTCTCACGACATTGCCCTTTTATAAGAATCATTTTAATTATCATAATCAACAATTTAAAAAGTATATTCAAATTTTAAATATAAATTAACATAGGTGAAACGCATTTTTTTTAATTGCAAAAATCGGAAGATACAATATCTTCAAAAACACCACTAGGGAAAACAACTATCTTTCCCAAAACAAGTTAGGAATAAAGATTCACTCCACTTCACCGCCAGTAGCTAATTTAAGTCACAGCCTTCCAAAACGATTACAATCGTTAATATTCGAGGATAAATACACTCCCTCGTCTTTTCCTTTTTACATGCATGATTGGTCATCAACACATTTCTTTCAAAAAACCTTACAACACCCTCGCATCACTATCTCAAATTGGCAACAATTTTTAGTGCGCGACTTAACACACAAATCCAAATCTTGAGCCACACAAGCTCCACTTAGCTCTATATCGTCGCCACAATAAAATTATTTCACATTAAACTTGCCAAATCCACTAACAGTCAAATATTCTCTCGATGTGTTTCATACAACAACCACCCATGACTTTATTAAATTTGTTATTCATGGTGAAACAGGTTAGATTTGTACCAGGCTAAGACTTCACGTGACACCTTTTCATTCACATTTCTCACTTCGTGTCACAGTGCCACACCACAAAACTTTTTCACTTTTCAGGCCAAAGACACCTTCACGCCTGTGACACCACATCTCAACTCAAAGCGTGTCCACGTTGAAAGTCGAACTTTCACCACACATCTAAACCTGACATCACCTAATAACATTTTTTCTAAGTCTAAACTAAATTCGAAACACAACAACTACAAAACACCGAGAAAATCATATCTTTCAATTATAACAGTAAATTGCCAACTCAACAAAAGAGAGAAATCAGTTTCGAGTAAATCTCAAACATAGCAAGCCATCCCACAAGTGTGACCACCCCAAAAATAGAATTTCCGTGAAAAAAAAAAAAAAAGAGGGGAAGTGGACGCCCTTTTTGACGCCACTCCCTTGGTCACTACTATCTTTTGAGAATATCTTTGGACATGCCCTCTCTTCCCCCTCAAGGCAGATCTTCTTGACCGCTAGCTTCATGACGCCATTTTGAACACATGTGTCACACTACTCATTTAGATTTCCTCGAGAATCTCACAAATATCACCAACGAGATATCACAACACAACATACATTAAACATTTTACATGTTAAATTGATAACACCAATTAAAACAATTTGGTTAAGTCTTATATAGACTTTTTAACGCGAAAGAGAAATCATTCTCTACATACCAGCATTGAGAACAAACGAAAAGATCATTTCACGTATTCCCAGTTTCAGAGTCATAGAAACACCGATGTTACCAAAGAGATATAATCTAGTCACACACCACAACTGTAACTTTTCGTCAAAAGAGACAATTTTTGTTCAATTTTACACTACTTAAAATTTATCCAATCATTAATAACCTTCAATTATATTATAAATTTTGTATAAAATCTTGAATAATTATTCTTATTCTTACCTTTCAATTATATAAACAAATTTTTTAATCCAACATTAAAAAAAAAAAACCTTTAATCAAATTTACTTTTATTTTTCATGATATTATTTTAGTATTGTAAAACATCTAATTGTTTCAAAAATTATTTTTATTTTATTATTTATTATATATTTTATATATTACAGGTTTAATTTTGTCCACTTACACTTTTTGTACCCGCAATCATATTTCTATATTTCTATTCACTATATTTTATTTGTTTAAATACCTTTATTATCTGACAAAGTTTATCATCCACTATCGGGCATCTACAACAATCGTTTTCAACAATCATATTCTTTAACCAATTCCCTATATTTTTCATCACTATCTTTGCAGTCATTGCGTCACATCAACGTAGAAAAACGACAGCACTGCTTGACAATTTTTTTTTTTTTTGATTTCGTAATTCAACAAACTCCTTGAACACAGTTCCCCAGACTTACAAATCCAAACTTCTGGTCTGAACACGCTTCAAGAGTTTATTTCATTTCATCCGCAGAGCAAATCACCAACGCATACACAAAGCGTTCACTTTTTTCAACTTTCAACTTTTTTTTTCAGCTCTAGCGGACCACATTCAACCTTTGATTTCGAGTCAAGTCAGATCACCTACTGTCGCTACAATTCTACTTATCGCATGGCTCTATTTCACTCCTTTCTCAATCATATTAATAAGCAACTTTTCTTCAACAACTTTTAACCCAATAATCCTAAAATTGTGACAAAACACTGTAACCCTTATATAGGATCGCAAGTGAAACATTGCCAAGGAAGACAGCTCAAGTCTATATCCTCGCTTTGCACCTGGATCTGAGTATTTGGTTTACATGAGCACTTCTAACAATTACATATTCTTCAACAACTTTTCAACCCAATAACACTACAATTGTGACAAAGCACTGTTACCCTATACAGGATCACAGGTGAAACATTGCCTAGGAAGACGCTCAAGTCAATATCCTCGCTTTGCACCTGGACCTAAGTATTTGATTGCATGTGTAAATCTCACAATTGCTTATTCTTTAACTACTAACCCTGTCCAACGCCCACCAATATTCTCTTAGAATGTGAATTTTTATGTCATAATTTTATTTTAATCATCTTTTTTGTTAATCAAACAAAATGTCATTTTTATTTCACTTTTATATATCCAACAAATATCATCTTGTTATAGCCCTTTTTAACCCTCACAGTTTAAATTAATTAAAAGAAATTTTAACTACTTACCTGTGTTAAAGAGGCTTTACCCGCCTAAACCCGGATAAACCCTTTCACTCCCGGGGCCCATCTATGGTAATTTAAAACAACAACCTCATATTGTGTAGATAACTTATAACAAGATTGCCATGTTGTATATAGAAACACATCTATAAATAATTATGCGCATGATCAATCTGTGTCATTGCATCACCATATGTAATGTAATTTGTACAAAGTGGATAAATAAATAAAATCTGTAATAGATTTAAGAGTTGAGCTAAAGCAGAGATCGAGCATAGTATTGCCAAAACAACAAAGTCTAAAGATGGAAGCCATAAATCAGGTCGATTTACAATTCCCACAAACAAGGCCACCCACACTGTCACATGTGGTGGAATGCAGAGACCCCTCTCACACCTGGACAGGTAAAGGCGCCCTTTCTCAAACGCCCCTGTCACATAAGGTCGCCCCGTCTTTAACCTATAAATCATCACCTTACAGTGACTTGACAGTTCAGCTCAGTTCAGTTCAGTTTAGTTTAGTTCACCCTTAGTGCAAGCCGCGTCGGTCGTATGTTATGTCGATCTCATCCAACATGTAATTAGGAAGAACTCGTCTATCTCCATCTTGCGCTTCTAGCTCAGCTTTTATCTGTTACGGAACTTTCTTAGTGCAACTGTGTCTTCGTTTTTTGTGTGGATATCCCCAAGTTTTTCCACTCTGCCTCGACCACGACTGCCTGTATTTTGTGAGAACTTTTAAAGGTCTTACAAGGTGCAGAGAGGTACTGGAAAACTCTACAGCCTGACTGTTCCTCTTGGTCAACACAGTACAACAAGAGCTACCAGGACTTCAACTTTTATTTCAGTAGTCGACAGGATACTACAAGTCTACAACAACCAAACATTCAACATTATATTTCAGAAGTCGACAGGATCTCTACAAAAGCTACTGGAATTCACATCTCATTACATATATATATATATGTCGTAGCTGCCATGGTTAAATGAAAGGGCGTAAGTGTTGTGTCTACAATCCCCAAGAATCAGCTCCAGCCAAGCGAACAGCGCACCCGCGATGTCTGCCACCTTTATTTTTTTTTTTTTTGTACCGTTTTTATAGATGGATGAATTTGCATATTTTCATTTTAACACAAGCTTAACATATTTACATACTTATTTTGACGAAATTAAATTATATCTCTTGCCATTAATTATACAAATAATGACATACATCTTTATCATTTAATTCATCATTGCAGTAAGAGGTCAGTAGAAAATTGTTTTATTTCAAAAAGAATCATTCGCATCAAAATAGTTTATAAATGATTATCTTTGTATAAAATCTTGAATAAAGATTTATCTCTCTGGGACCTGACGCTATTAATATATCGTTTGGTGAGAATTCCGATACCAAACCAATTAAGAATATGTTTGGGAAGATTCCAGAGTCGTCTGATGCGATATTAATTTATTAAACAAAATATTTTAAACATTAATTTTGTGGGATCTTTAACAAGAAAAGTGTTATAGAATTGATTGTTTGAATTTTGTGTGATACCTAACGGACAAGTTTTGATTTGAAATGTATTTTCTGATTATTTTATTGAAATAAAGTTTGATGAAATAAAATATTTCCTACAACTTTTACCAAACGCTTTCTTTTATCTACTGGCCTAGTTTTCGAAATAAAAAAAAAAACACTCTTCCATGACCTTAAATGATACTTATAATGTTAAAAAGAGGCAATTATATAGGTTCTATATATATAAATGTTTATTATATTATTAATTATCTCTATAACAAGAGAGATTTGATAATATATATGCAAATTCAGTTATATAATACAATATAATGCGGCTTATGATTGTAGAACGACATTTGAAAATTATCCCGCATGTGTTTCTTTTGAACGAAATTTCTCCTTAAAATAAATTTAGATTTTTCTTTCAAAAGAAATACATGCGGGATAATTTTCAAATGTCGCTCTAAATTCAGTTATATATTTGCATATTTAACTATATTTGCATAGCTTACAATTTATATAGATTTATGTCTCTATACATGTAATATATGTTATAAGAAAATTTTATTTTAACGCTACTTATTAAAAATATATAATTGAAAGCTATTTTATATATACAGCCCTATAGAGAGAGAGGGAGGGCATGGCTCATCAGTGGTGAACACAGATGTATATAGTTGCTTATTTGTTTTGCATATTTTTCATTTATAAATTAATCTCATAATTCAGTCTGTGAAAATAAAAATATTGGACCGGTGACCAAACAAACTATAAATAGATGGCTTAATGTTATATTTTTCTGGAATAATTAAAAAAAATCAACGAGAATAGTTGATATTTATTCCGATAGATGGCGCCAGCCATCAGCAACTTTCAGTTGCACGATAAGTAGATGCCTTTTTCTTAATTTATACACCTTATCCCAGTACAAAATTACATTTGTACTATTTTTTCACTTAATGTTATATAGTTATGATATATAATTAAATGTGATGTTATGTAATTTTGATCTTCATTGTATAAAATATAAAAAGTTTTAATGTGTTTTAAACTTTAATAACGAACACAAAACAAACACTTCACCAAGTCTCTCCACCAAGATACTGTATATAACTGTGGTTACCTATTTACACATTGGTACTGTATACCATTTGGTTTCCTTCTTGGACTACGGAACAGGGGCTACATAAAATGAAGTGTTCCGAACATAATTCCGGACACAAACAAATGATCTAAACAAGTTTTAATATTTAGGTAAACCATTTTACTGTAATTGGGGTAAAATGCTCATAAAATATTATATTTTATATAATACGAACAAAAATTCATCATTTCCCTCTCTAATTTGTCTGGATTTCGTCCATGTCGAGATTTCCTCCCTTTCGGGATTTTGAGCAGATCCCATCACGAAATGTCTCCATTGTCATAGTTGCATATTCAATATATGTAAATAAGTGGGAATGGATAATATTCATATGCAAATAAGGCACCTCTCTTTATTTTATTGCATATAATTTTATATAAAATGAAAGGATTTAAAAGCACGAATGTTTCTTTTATACATAATACAAATTTCTACTATCCTTACAGCGATGAACAAATATATTAGGAGGGCTTGGCTCATCAGTGGTGAACCCTCCCAGCGGTTTCGCCAATTTAATCCACCAGACCGCTTCTCAGAGCTCTAATACTGTATTGGACGATTCTGCTTATATACGCAGCACTGAAGGATGGAATCTCAGAAATGGTTTTCAAGAAAACTATGGACATAAACTTATAGGACAGTAGAATTACATTCATATAATTCGCATCGAGCAATGCTCTTCCGCAAACAATAAAGACAAGGTCAGTTAGGCATATAAATATTTATAAATATTTTATATTTAGATGATTTTAGAAAATATTTGTCACAAACACAATTCCGTGATTTTATTTGTCAACATAGAAATACTCTGGCCAATTTTCAGAGAAATAGCGAGAGAGAAACAAAGAGGACATTGTTCACAAACAAAGGTAGATTTTCCGAGCCAAAAATAATTAATAGATTCCCAATGGAATTTTCACACTAAATTTAATTTGCAACACAAAGAAATCAACAAGAATTAGGTACACACGCATTCGTATTTCTTGTTAATTCAAGGGAAACCGTAGATTTTAATTAAGTTTCGGGGAAAGTCTGAGATAAATAAACAGAGTGAGGAGTATCTCGTGTGGCGGTGTGTGTGAAACCTGATATTTAATTTCACACCAGTATCATATTCTCACATCAATTTTAAATTAAATTGAAAAAAAAAATTCTGTGAAAAGATTTTTTTTTTTTGGCTTTGAAAAATAATATAGTTAAGTTTTTTTCTTTGAAACAAATGTGATCGATATTCAATTATTTTTTCCCAATAAAAAATATTTCAGAGAAAATTTTCATAAACTTCTCATTCTCTTACAGTTGATATATGTTTGTAATTGTTTTTTTTTCCAATTCGTTTTCCATAAATCTAGATTGTATATGTATTGTACACCTCGACACACAGACCCATTATCTCGATATATCGCGACCGCAAGAAATTTTTCTTTCCCTTTTTAAACATAAAAAAAAAAAAAAAAACACTTTGCAAATCTTTTTATTCACATTTATTAGGTATATTTAGAATTTATCGTACGAAGTCCTCTCTCAATAATTTCTTTTAGGCCTATTCAATGGCAAATATCTAAAGGATTTTGAACCCATCTACATTCATGGACAAAACTTCGAGATGTTTCATATTTTGATAAGGCCAGTCGTCAATTTTTTTTTGAAGGAGACAGAGGCTGTTCACACTTGGTTATCTCGTTTGTCTTCAATAAAGGTCACTGTAATATATTTCAGAGTTATTGTCTGTATCCCGATATACATGCTAAAAGGTACAACTTCCTTAAGTTTTGTCCATGAGTGTATATATGTGTGTCTTCAATAAAGGTCACTGTAATATCTTTCTGAGTTATTGTCTGAATCCCGTTATACATGCTAAAAGGTACAACTTGCTTAAGTTTTGTCCATGAGTGTATATATGTGTGTCTTCAATAAAGGTCACTGTAATATCTTTCAGAGTTATTGTATGAATTCCGATATACATGCTGAAAGGTACAACTTCATTAAGTTTTGTTCCCATGAGTGTATATATATTTGTCTTCAATAAAGGTCACTGTAATATCTTTCAGAGTTATTTGTCTGAATACCGATATACATGCTGAAAGGTACAACTTCATTAAGTTTTGTTCCCATGAGTGTATTAGTGAATTTGAGAAAGGATCTAATCGACCATATGGACTGCTTGGAATTTCTTAATTTTAAAAGAAGTTTAAGAAGTCCCCCCCAGAAGGATCCACAGAACAACATACCTGTTTGAAGTCCAGGACAGCCTCTGTGAAGAACTTAAGTCCCATGACTTCCTCATCCTCCCGGCCGTATCTGAAGGTGAGGACAGCGGCGGCGAAGAGCTTGCGATCTCTCAGCAGTGAAGGATCGGCAACCACCACGGCTTCGAGTGCCGTGGGACGTCCACGCACGTGCACCAGCTCGCGTGATGGCACGTAGAGCGTGAGGCGGCCGCTAGGGGCCTGCTTCTTGTACACCCTGCGTCACCCACCTTCTGTGACACCTACTATGCAAATATGTCACAGAGGAACATTCAGGAAGTTTTCGACAACAAAAAAAGGCTAAAAAAAGTAACTTCATAACATAACTACCCGTTTCATGATTTTTCAGGATGCCTTAATCACCAATTTTTTTGGTCGTTGAGGTACAGCTTGCACCACGCTGATGAGGGCCAACAGCCCGAAACGCGTCCGTGGTTAGCTTTTCTTGATTAATCAAGAATGGGTATTTGGCCAATTCTGGAATAATTAAAAATCAACGAGAATAGTTGATATTTATTCCGATAGATGGCGCAAGCCATTAGCAACTTTCAGTTGCACGATAAGGAGATGCCTTTTTCTTAAATATGATTTCATTAAGAATTTAGTTTCACGATCAGTAAATGTCTTTTTTTTTTTAATTTATCCATCTGATCCAAGTACAGTTTCACTTTTGTGCTGTTTCTTTCACATAAATATGATTTCATTGTAAAACGACATTTAAAGATTATCCCGCATGAGTTTCTTTTCAACGAAAAATCAAAATTTATTCCAAGAAGAAATAACGACTATTTCTATGTATAACTTGAGTTGATTCCTGTTTAACTTGAGTTGATTCCTGTTTAACTTGAGTTGATTCCTGTTTAACTTGAGTTGATTCCTGTTTAACTTGAGTTGATTCCTGTTTAACTTGAGTTGATTCCTGTTTAACTTGAGTTGATTCCTGTTTAACTTGAGTTGATTCCTGTTTAACTTGAGTTGATTCCTGTTTAACTTGAGTTGATTCCTGTTTAACTTGAGTTGATTCCTGTTTAACTTGAGTTGATTCCTGTTTAACTTGAGTTGACAATTCTATAAAATAATCCTTTGCATAAATATTGAGTAAAATCAATCATTCCTCCAGGGAAAAAAGTGTCTTCTTCACAAACATTCTTATTGTTCTCTAGCTTTCGGGCACGTACGCCCTTCTACAGGAGAAAAATGGTATAATGATACGCCAATAGAACACGAGTTAAATATAATCGGATACTATTTTACATATTTCTATCCTTAGGGATGAAGTATGAAAGGATAAATTTTGAAGAGTAATGATTAACGGGAAAAATCCCATCCCTGGACACTTTTATTTTTCCGTTTATCATTACTCTTCACAATTCATCCTTTCATACCTCATCCCTAAGGTTAGAAATAATCGATATTTCTCCTTGGAATAAATTTTGATTTTTCGTTGAAAAGAAACTCATGCGGTATAATCTTTAAATGTCGTTTTACAATCACGGGCCGCATTATATTGTATTATATGATTTCATTGTTTATGAAAATCCTGACTTTTTTTTTAATTTAAAAAGGAATTATGTTCTACTTCAGAAATAGTGATATATAATTTGTGTGTGATATATCAAGATTATGCAAATATTCTAAAGTTGGTGTTGTGGCTTTGTCACCAGTTCTCTTGTTTGTGGAGATGATCAATAGATAGCAATTACATTCATAGACAAAACTTATGGAAGTTGTATATTTTACCATGTATATCGGGATTCAGACAATAACTCTGAAATATATTACAGTAACCTCTATTGAAGACACACATATATAGACTCATGGACAAAACTTAAGGAAGTTGTACCTTTTAGCATGTATATCGGGATTCAGACAATAACTCTGAAATATATTACAGTAACCTCTATTGAAGACACACATATATAGACTCATGGACAAAACTTAAGGAAGTTGTACCTTTTAGCATGTATATCGGGATTCAGACAATAACTCTGAAAGATATTACAATGACCTTTATTGAAGACACACAAGGTAACCAAGTGTGAACAAAATTGCGTCTGTCTCCTTTAAAAAAGACGACCGGCGACATCAAAGACTTTCCACTTCCTTAAGTGTTATTCATGAGTGTAGTTTTAGAGTGTTCATTTTTACGGGAGTTTGTACATTCTTGCATGCGGGTTGACGGGTTAAATAAACAAAAAAAAAACATTTTTATAACACCTTTCAAACATACATACAAACACGCTTCTAAAACACTCACTTGGTTTAAGTTTGACAAATAATAGGAAATATAATGCTAAAATTTCTTAGGCGCGGATTTACTAAACAAAGAACATTATTTTTCTACCTTTCAGAACCATAGATATATTCTTTTAAAATACACAAACACAATAACCTGTCTATTTTACATAAAAGAAAAAAAACTTTAAAATCTGAATTTTAAGTAATTCTTCGATGTACCTAGGTTAAAAGTATCAAAATACATTTTTCTATTTTTATTCAAAATATATACAGAAAACTATTTTAAAGAAGAAAAATAATATCATAGAGTATAATAGAATATTTAGTTAAATTTTGACCCGGAAGCTTTGATACGTTATCATAGAGCCTGAGGCGCTGGGAAAAACTGTGTCAACGCTGCTGTCACAGTGAATTTATGGGTTTATCCCTTTTGGGAAAGGAAGCTCACATACATAACCTGACAGCACTCTGTGAAGGATGGTTGTTCTTTTATTAAATTATTTATAAAAATCAACGATATAAAAAGACAGAGGAAATAATAATAATTTAATTTACAAAATTATATTTATATTATAATTGTATGTAATTCTGCTGTCCTAAAAGCTTATGTCCATAGTTCATTTAAAATACCCATTCCAAGAGTCTAACAACAGTATCACTATAAAAGGAAGATCGAAAAATGCAATATAACAGAGGTATGGTAGATTAAACTGGTGAAACCGCTGGGAGGGTTCACCACTGATAAGCCAGGCCTTCCCATTAATGTTTCCATTGCAGTAAGGGCAGTAGAAATTGGTTAATATCAAAAAAGAATCTTACGCGTTTAAAATAGTTTCAAATTTTCATAACAGATGGCGCGCTAGTGCATCGTAATAATAAGATTATGAATTGTTCATATTGTGTGTATCACAAAATATATTTATTATATAATTAACAGATTATATTAATTTAGATTTTTTGCTTTTAACCTATTTCTTTTATTGCTTTTTTTTAGTGTATATTTCCCCGAAACAGACTCCACCTGCCTTTACTGTTCAGAAGAACCACAGAAAGTTGATCATCTCCTCTTCAGCTGTCCAGAATTTCTGAGACATAGGATACAAACAGTTGCTTGGACTGACCCACCTCAATCCTACATCTATGGCCAGATTCAGCATGGAACTTCAACTGGTTCAACTCAGCAATCCACTCAGGACATGATTAAAAGCGCTTAGCACAAGTCCATACTGGTGAGCTGGAATTCCCAGGTAGTTGGTGTTCTGTGTTCCCTGGGTTATAAATATATCACTGTCTCATTGTATTTTTATTATTTAACGTTATCAAGTTTTTAATTACTTTTAATAAGAATAAATCACTTTTCCATCCTCTTACGTTTGGCTTCACCCATTTTCAACGACAAATTTTCATATAGAAATACATAAAAACTTAAGGAAGTTGTACCTTTTACCATGTATATCGGGATTCAGACAATAACTCTGAAAGATATTACAGTGACCTTTATTGAAGACACACATATATACACTCATGGACAAAACTTAAAGAAGTTGTACCTTTTACCATGTATATCGGGATTCAGACAATAAATCTGAAAGATATTACAGTGACCTTTATTGAAGACACACATATATACACTCATGGACAAAACTTAAAGAAGTTGTACCTTTTACCATGTATATCGGGATTCAGACAATAACTCTGAAAGATATTACAGTGATCTTTATTGAAGACACACATATATGCACTCATGGACAAAACTTAAGTAATTTATACCTTTTACCATATATATCTGGATTCAGACAATAACTCTGAAAGATATTACAGTGACCTTTATTGAAAACACGAGATAACTAAACCATGAGGTTTCCATGTTCTTAAGTTTTGTCTATGAGTGTAATTCTGAAGAGAATTTCCCTCTTAATATATACAGAAAAAAATCCTGCTTTAAGCCGTTTTATAGAAAATATTATTGTTTAGATGGTACCCAGGGGAGAGGCCAGCGGTCGAGGACCCGACAAGGTATAGGAGAGTCTCATATGCACGAGTGGGAGATATGATCTGTTGTTTTCCGGCCATTTTGTCGGTAAAATTTTGCGGTCGTAAAACTCACTAAGTACTTATGGAAGTTCCTTCGGGAGGAAATGACTTAATCTTTATGAATTGAACCTCGCCCTGTTTTGGGCGCGGCGGACTCTCAATAAAACTTTATTATTTTGTTTATGATTACATGATGGCCATTAAAATTTTATCTACATGTTGAGACTTTTATACTATTTATAATTATAATGCATATAAAAATATAGTGTATATTGTCCAATATAGAAGCAATGGGCGCTTCTCCCGTCAAAATGAACGTCAGAATCTGACGCCATCTATTGACCGTCGCCGCAACTAGCGGCCTCGGGTCGGTGACAAAGCCACAACACCAACTTTGGCAAACTGATAAGCGTCCACCTAGAGACCATGGTTTCGGGCTAATGGCCCTCGTCAGTCTAGGGCAAACTTTCTTCCATGAGATCCACACGGGATCTAATGGAATCCTCACAATCTACCAAAGAGGTGTTTTGCTGGCAATGTGGTTGGTTCAAATCTAGTTGCGGCGACGGTCAATAGATGGCTTCAGATTCTGACGTTCATTTTGACGGGAGAAGCGCCCATTGCTTCTATGGAATAATTTCCTCCCGGCAAATTTTCCATCGATTGTCCAATATATGTACCAAATTTCTTACTAGTTTAATAAGCCTAATGTATCTTTCTGATACCTAAATAAATAGAGAGTGGTCTCTTTTGGTACACGAATTTTATCCTCCTTTGCAACTTTATATTAACAAATATCGTAATTAGTAATTTTAAAAAAATTGGCGAATATATAAAAAAATATGCTATAATTTAACATGAAGCAGACATATATTCATAAATTTGGTTTATAATTTGGAAAAACGTCCTATTTACCCAACTAGAAGAAAAACGCTGTAGCTATTATTATCGTTTGGTGTCCTCTTTTTCGGTGCAATTTGAGATCCTTTCTTTTTTTTTTTGAAATCGATCCCTTGCTGGAGAGAGCGATGTTTGGTTGAATTATTAATGGGAGAAAAGTGAATTTTTAAAAAGGTCTCCTCTCGTCCCATCATAAATTATTTGTCACTCAGCGAGGATGATTGTCCGGATATCTGTTTGCGACGGATGTGATAATTTCCTACCTGTCGATATCCGGTGAGAGTCAATAGATCCCAGACGATGCTAAATTATTCTG
>CP092869.1:99841747-99859449 GCA_030710605.1 Cordylochernes scorpioides | reverse complement strand
GTAGGGCACCTCTCCCGTCAAAATTAGGTCTTGTGTGGATCTCATGGAATAAAGTCTGCCCTAGACTGACGAGGGCCATTAGCCCGAAACCATGGTCTCTAGGTGGACGCTTATCAGTTTGACAAAACTAGTGTTGTGGCTTTGTCACCGACCTGAGGCCGCTCATATAATATGTTATTAATTAACCACAAATGTCACTTGATGATTGCCAAATTATTTTATAAACTCTTTACATCATTTTTATTTTACATTGAAAGGTGTGATTTTAAAAAAATGCAAAAAGTCGAAATTAATACTTAAAATATCGTTAAAAATTATTATTTTAATCTCAAAAGATCGTTATTTACCAATTTATCGATTATTTTATTTCCAAAGCGCTATATTCCGCAAGGGATACTTGCGCCAAACAAGGATAAAAGTTTATTTACATAAGTTATTTACATTATTCAACGCATGAAAACATTAGAGATCCAGATTTTGTAGAAAGTTTAGAATGTATATACAAAATGAATTGAACTTTAAATATGAATTTTTATAGGAAATCAAATCGTTAAGTTCACAAACAACTAGTTCATTCTTCATTCTTTTTATTAATATTTAAAATAAAGAACAATTTTGACGCCTTTACCAAATGATTTATTTTTATTTACTTCTCCTGACGAAGACAAAATATTTTTGTCGAAACGTTGAGAAAATAAAAAACTCTAACTGGCCGAAGTGTCTATTTTTTCACAGAAATTTAAAATGTTATCTTAAAAGCGTAACATATTTGCACAAAAATAACAAAGCTATCTTTATTAAAAATAAAAAATACCTTTAAAGGAATTTGAAAAAAAAAAGTGTTCGATTTTAAAATTAAAAAAACATCCTAATTTATTTTAAAGTAAAATATATTTTATAAAGGACTGCGGCGTATGATTATAAAACAACACTTAAAGTTTCACCGCATAAGTTTATTTTCTGTGAAAAATCAATATTTATTTCAAAGAGAAATATTTACTATTTCTAACTTTTTTGGATGAAGTATGAAAGGGTGAAAATATGAAGAGTAATGGCGAACGGAAAAATAAAAGTGTCCAGGGTGAAACTTTAAGTGTTGTTTTTAAAGTAAAATATATTTATTTATTTTTTTCTTTACAAAAGGTTCTATATATTCCTGTTTTAATATAAAAATGGAAATTATTTTAAATAAATTCCAAGCAATATATACTCCAATTAAACTGTAATTATATATGAAAAAGACATCTCCTTATCGTGCAACTGAAAGTTGGTGATGGGTGTCAGTGGAAGGATGGTCTAAACCGTTGGTTTTCGACCGCTACGAACTGGGTTCGATTCCCGCATTGGACACTTTTTGTAAGTGCAAAGTCGAACTGCTTTTCAAACACGTGTAGACATATGTCACACTTACAGTAAAAGCAGTCGGCTATTTCTACCCACCATGATTATCATGGCCTGTACCACGTGTACTAGGGATAAGCAAAAAAAATGTTGCAATATTTAATTTTATTCTGTGAGATTGGATATGATGATAACCTAATATAAAAAAAGTTGTTGTTGTTAAAAAGTGACGAGCAAAAAACTTGATTTAAAATATATATAGCCACTATTATCTTTTGTATTTATTTTGTGTTTTCTTATTGTAATGTATGTATGATAAATAATACATTTAAAGGAGAAGTCTGTCAATCATCAAAAAACAACAACAAAAAAGTTGCTGATGGCTTGCGCCATCTATCGGAATAAATATCAACTATTTTCGTTTATTCACATTGTAATTAAATAATTATTGAAAGTAACTCTAGCTTACAAATAGAGATGAATTCCAGTATTCCGCCAAGTAATCACAAACTAACCCAATTACTGAGTCATTAGGCCTTGTTGTTTACACCACGTGGTAAATTGGCGGTTATGTAATTATTGATAAACACTCTTAAAAAGATGGTTTTAAATTCTATGAAAAAATATATAAATAACTTATTAAATATTTAATATGATGGGACAGTATATCATGTTCGCTTTTAAGAAATATTTTATTAATAGTTTTCCATAAAAAAAAAAAAATCATTTTTTGGATAGAAAGGAAAAGCTTTTAAAATTTACTATATACATATATATATAATATTTTTATATTGAAGAATTTTTATTACATCATACATAGTAATTAGCTTTTTTTCTTATATTTGAATATTATATTTACATATATATTTTAATATTAAAAATGAATATATAAAAGTTTTTTTTTTTCGTTTGGATTCGAAATATGCCCCTCGTGAAATAGAAGTCAATATGTAAATAAGCATGTATATTCAATATGTAGTTATGCAACTTTAAAATATTTTTAATAGAAATTCTAATATATAACGTAATGATGCTAGAAGATAATTGTTCGTGTTCGTTTAAAAAAAAAAATAAAAGGGTGATCGATTGAAAGGAAAAACAATGGGGGAAATAAATGCACAGAAACACAGTATAACAAAAAGGATTTATTTTAAAGATTAAAAACAAAAGGGATAAAAACTATTATACTTATATAAAGAATTAAGGGTAGAAAACAAGAAAAAAGGTTAAGCTAAATTATACTTATATCTATGGAATCATGTATAAAAAAAATAAACAAGGTTAAGCAAAAAAGAAAATAAAAAAATTAACTAATCTCAGGGAAGGAAGACAAAAATAAATGGCGGGGGGGGGGGTGTCGAGCGTTTGTTTACACAGTACCTCTGGAGTGGCAGCACCGTCGCAGGCTTGGCTTTCTCTTGTCGCGATGTCCAATTGTCGCGCGTTGGTTGTCTAATTGTCACGACTCGTTGGTTGTCTAAGTGTCTTTTTCCGTCCTCAAGTCGCTGCTTGAGGGATACTCCAATGCGTCCTTTCCCGTCCACGAAACTCTGCTCGTGGGATTTTCTTCGACGTCTTTCCGTCCACGTGACTCTGCTCGTGGGATTTTCTTCGACGTCGTTCCGTCTACAAGACGCTGCTTGTAGGATTTTCTTGGCGTGTCTGCTCCGCCTGGCAAGGGAACTCAACTTTCCCCTCCGCTTCTAACAAGGGAATCCTGCCAACTGACCAAAAAAGAATGTAACATGACGCTCCGTCGTCTCCGCCCACGCCGACCTTTGCCCTCGGTCGGTCCAAGCTGGGGCTATCTATAGATATAGATGTCTTGCTCGTTGTCTCCCTTCACCTAAGACCTTCCTTCTATGTACAAAAAGTAAAGGATCTATAAAATAGTTTTAACATTCTCCCACATAATTTTGCTCCGAAAGAAGCCAAAATTAAGTATAAGACAAAAGAGCATATATATACACAATACACACAAGAGTAGATATGCCTATCACATTACATAAAATACACATAAAATAATACACATATTACACTTTTTTTTTTTTTTTTACAGGTACTTTCACTAGTCCTTCGAGTCATACCTTGCAGGCTTTCTGATTACCCTACCATATCTATTTCTAGAGTCCCTGGATTCAATATTGGGCCTATTTCCTAAAAATGCATCAGATTGGGGTTCGGTATTTGAATTGTCCATTAGAATCGTCTTAACATTCGAGGATATTTCAAGAGGGTGTAAGCGTTGTAGAGCCCTGATCAAGGTTCCTGTGGATGTTTTAACATGGGCCACTCTCACTATTCCATCTTTACCTGGTATGAGATTTACTATTCGCCCTTTAGGCCAAAACATTCTTTTAAGATTTTCTTGCCCGATCAGTACAACGTCTCCTACTTTCAACTGTCTTCTATCAATATTTTCGGATTTCTGAATCAGCGCGCCTAAATATTCCTTTAAGAATCTCTGCTTTAATTCTCTGGTTTTCATAATGTTTTCTTCAACATTTATTTCTTTTGGATTTATCGAGAACTCTGAATTGGGCCAGAATTCTTTAGGTTTTTTCAACCATTCGGGGCCCTCCCACCATCTGCTTTGCACAAACTGGCTTGGAGGGCAACCTCGAGACAGAAGATCGGCCGGGTTCAACTGACTAGGAACGAACCTCCAATCGTTCAAATTGGTAGTGGCCTGTATTTCTCTGACTCGGTTTCTCACGAAAACTCTCCACTCAATTTCTTTCTTTATCCAACTTAGCGCGGTAGTAGAGTCAGACCAAAGAGTTGTTTCACATTTTCTCTTCAAGGCAGCTTGGATTGCATTGGCTAGTCTAGCTCCTAGTACCATGGCCATTAATTCCAAGCGAGGGATCGTAATACTCTTCATAGGAGCTAATCTGACTTTGCTCCAAATCAAAGTTAGAGTATTTTCTCGTCCCGTTTCGCTCCTTAAATAGGCTACAGCTCCATAGCCTCTTTGACTAGCGTCACAAAAGATATGAACTTCTGTAGGGAAAATGAGATCATTCCACATATATCTCGGTATCTTTATTAACTCTATTAATTTTATTTGATCCAACCAGGTTCGAAATTCCTGGGCCATACTTTCGGGTAGAGGTGTATCCCAACCTAGTTTCAGACCCCATGATCGCTGCAGTAACAACTTTGGTGGCAAGAATACTGGAGCGCAAAATCCAAGTGGATCAAATATCCGCTGAACCATGGACAGTACCAGCCTTTTCGTTAATTCGGGTTGAAGACTCAAATTGTCAGGGAGTTCGCATTTTAATGAATCTTCCATTTTATTCCAAACAACACCCAATATTTTTGTACAAGTCCCCTTTTCAGGGTTTTCCTCCAGAGAATATTCCCACTCTCGTAAGTCCATTTTAGCCCTGTCCATAATTTCAATTGCGGCCTTTTGAAATTCCTGCACTTCCTGCTTTGTTTCCAGCGAGGTAATACAATTGTCCATGTAGAAGGATTGAGCTAAAATCTTTGCCCATTGAACAAGTGGGCCCCTTATTGATTGAAGATGGTATTCTATTACGGCGTTCAGCACAAAAGGACTACCGTTTAAGCCAAATACAAGTCTCTTATGCCTGTAAGCTATTAGTTCTCTATCGCTCTCCTTTTCCCACCAAAGGAATCTAAGGTAGTTCCGTTCAGATTCTTCAATCGCCACCATCTGGAATGCTTTTCTTATATCTGCCGTGACTCCAAATTTATTTTCCCGAAATCTTATCATCATTTCAGGGATTCTTTCCAATAAATTCGGTCCCTTTTCTAAACATTGATTCAAAGATAGTCCATTATGGCCTAGACAAGAAGCATCGAAAACCGGACGTATGGGCGTCGTTTTAGATTCCATCTTGTACACAGGGCGGTGAGGTAAATAATAGCCTCTTCTCTCGAGAGGATTTTCCTCGACTCTTTCAATGAGTCCTTCAGTCAGCCAGTCTCTAAAGATCTGACTATATTCGGTCAACTTATTCTGTGAGGTCATTTTCTTAGTGCTTATATCTAACCTTTTTATCGCTATGTCAAGATTGCTGGGGATTGACTCCTTTTCTACCTTCCAAGGTAGACCTTCAGAATATCTCTGATCACTTTGTCTTTGAATTTTTGTTATAAACTTTTCTTTTATTTCCTGGTATCTGGTCTCTTTGGAGCAAGTTTCAACAGGATCCCTAATGCCTAGTACTTCTAGATCCCACAAATCCTTTAAATCGCATCGCGTTGTTAGCAGATTCAAAGTCTGCTGCACATTGTCATTGCTATCAATAATAGGCGAATTGCCCATTAGTGTCCAACCTAATTTCGTTTCCACCGCAGTTAAATCTGCTTCAACTTGAACTATTTTTCCTGTCAAAATCATACCTAGATAGTTAGCACCAATCAATATGTCAATCTCTTGTCCTTTAAAATTGTCCTGAGACAATATTATGCCCTTAATCTTCAATTTTTCTAACCAGTCTCCTTTTGGCAAAGGTGGTATGGCGTCGCAAATTTTACGTTGATCCAGCGCCTCAATATGGATCACATCTCTTTTATTACCTAAATTCTCCAATTCTAACACAAATTTACCCTGCTTTTCTTCACCAATCTTATTACCTCCAAAAAGACTTTTAGCTATAGTTATTTCGCCTTTTCTTTCTATTCCTATACTCCAGACTAACGACTGTTTGATATACGAAAACTGACTTCCACTGTCGAGGAGAATTCTAACCCTTCTAGAGGCATTTGGGCCTCTTAACAGTGCTACCGTGGTCATCAGCAAGACTTGACCTGTGCAGGCTTGACTAGAAAGCGATGCAATGGGTTCCGTTGCATTTTCCTTTAGATTTTCTCTTCCTGGTTTCGTTAACCTGTTAGAAGAATTTCCTTCACATAAAACTTCCAAGTGGTTTCTCCCACAGTTTTTGCACTCCAATTGTTTTCGGCACTGACTCTGTATGTGTCCCTTTCTTAAGCATTTGAAACATAAATGGGCACTACGTATTTTATCATTTCTCTCTCCCGGAGACATTTTCATTATGGAGCGGCATTGATGACTCGCATGATTTGTTCTTTCACAAAAGAAGCATTTTATATTATTTCGCCCTCCGAACAGACTAGACACAGTGGCGGGTCTGAAATTGCTCCTTGTTCTGGTCCCATCATTGTAAGACCTTTTATAGGGTTCCTCCTGCTTAAAGCCTTTTTCCACAAATTTCAGCCGTTGAGCACTCCTTACTTCGGCTTTTAGAAAGTCCAATAATAACCTGAGCCTTTCTTGAGCTCCTCCTACCCCTTTATCTGACTCTTCCCGTTTTGCTAACTCCATACCATAACCTGAAGAAGGATGCCTGTGCCATATTTTCAAAATATCCGAAGGTAATGAAGACTCGACAAGAGGGTATAAAAAAATACCCGACAACTGGGGATCAATGCCCAGTGTCTCTAACGACCGGAGGTGACTGCTCAGTTCGTCGTACAGACTGCTAAAATTTCTATTTTCTTTCTTTACATTAGTTATAACCGAATTCAATAGACGTCTGACATACAGTTCTGTCAGTATATTCGGGTCACCGAATCGCTCCTGTAGGGCTTGTACCGCCAAAGCATAGTTGGCGCCTGTTACGGGATAGCTTGCTACAACACGATAGGCTTCTGAATTTGGTACAATTGCTTGACGCAAATATAAAAACCGGTCGCTATCGGATAAAATCTTATTTTCGTGAATTTTCGAAAACTGCGCCCACCAAGGCAACCAACCTTCCAGAGAGCCATCAAAGCTTTTTAGGGCTAACTCTGGTAATTTCACATTTATTACAGTGTCCTCGCTAGCAATCGGGATTGTTTCTTCTTTATCGGGATTCCGTAGTACACTGACTTTCTGTTGAATATCAAACTTTTCCTCTTCATATTTATCGCATTCTTGCCATTCCCTATCAATACTTTCCTCTGTAATCCCTTCTTTCACTACCAATAAAGCCTGATATTTTTCGTTTAGATCTACAAGTTTCGTGTAATAAGACTCTAGTCTATTAAACTTAGAATAAATATCATTCTTATCAATTTGAGACTTTTCAAATTCCCCATTTATTTCATTGATAATTCTAGTGAAAGTACCTCTTATGGCTTTCCTGCGCTTTTTAAGTGCATCCATTTCCTCCATATTTCCTTTAAATCGATCACGTCCGGCTCACCAAAATGTTCGTGTTCGTTTAAAAAAAAAAATAAAAGGGTGATCGATTGAAAGGAAAAACAATGGGGGAAATAAATGCACAGAAACACAGTATAACAAAAAGGATTTATTTTAAAGATTAAAAACAAAAGGGATAAAAACTATTATACTTATATAAAGAATTAAGGGTAGAAAACAAGAAAAAAGGTTAAGCTAAATTATACTTATATCTATGGAATCATGTATAAAAAAAATAAACAAGGTTAAGCAAAAAAGAAAATAAAAAAATTAACTAATCTCAGGGAAGGAAGACAAAAATAAATGGCGGGGGGGGGGGTGTCGAGCGTTTGTTTACACAGTACCTCTGGAGTGGCAGCACCGTCGCAGGCTTGGCTTTCTCTTGTCGCGATGTCCAATTGTCGCGCGTTGGTTGTCTAATTGTCACGACTCGTTGGTTGTCTAAGTGTCTTTTTCCGTCCTCAAGTCGCTGCTTGAGGGATACTCCAATGCGTCCTTTCCCGTCCACGAAACTCTGCTCGTGGGATTTTCTTCGACGTCTTTCCGTCCACGTGACTCTGCTCGTGGGATTTTCTTCGACGTCGTTCCGTCTACAAGACGCTGCTTGTAGGATTTTCTTGGCGTGTCTGCTCCGCCTGGCAAGGGAACTCAACTTTCCCCTCCGCTTCTAACAAGGGAATCCTGCCAACTGACCAAAAAAGAATGTAACATGACGCTCCGTCGTCTCCGCCCACGCCGACCTTTGCCCTCGGTCGGTCCAAGCTGGGGCTATCTATAGATATAGATGTCTTGCTCGTTGTCTCCCTTCACCTAAGACCTTCCTTCTATGTACAAAAAGTAAAGGATCTATAAAATAGTTTTAACAATAATATTCATATACTTAAAAGAGGAACCTCTCCCTTTGAAAGAAAACTGGTAGTTTATTCGTTATGATTACGTTTTTGCATCGGTTGATAAACAAAATAAGTTGTTTGAAGGCATTTTTAAAGGAATATGTGTATCAAATATTTTTCCGAGTTATTGTCTGAATGCCAATATACATGCTAAAAGGTTCCTTAAGGTTTGTCCATGAGTGTATATATGTGTGTCTTCAATAAAGGTCACTGTAATATCTTTCAGAGTTATTGTCTGAATCCCGATATACATGCTAAAAGGTACAACTTCCTTACGTTTTGTCCATGAGTGTATGTATGTGTGTCTTCAATAAAGGTCACTGTAATGTCTTTCAGAGTTATTGTCTGAATCTCGATATACATGCTAAAAGGTACAACATCCTTAGGTTTTGTCCATGAGTGTATATATGTGTGTCTTCAATAAAGGTCACTGTAATATCTTTCAGAGTTATTTATAAATACCAATATACATGCTAAAAGGTTCCTTAAGTTTTGTCCATGAGTGTATATATGTGTGTCTTCAATAAAGGTCACTGTAATATCTTTCAGAGTTGTTGTCTAAATACCAATATACATGGTAAAAGGTTCCTTAAGTTTTGTCCATGTGTGTGTAATTGATAAATGGTTATGAGAAAGTGATAGGTTTTCTTGTCTGGGTGAAATTTGCATTTAGATATCTTTTGGTTCCTTTTTATACCGGAGAGAGAGGTCAATCATTATAGATTGAATTTTGTGGTTGAGGTAGTTTATTCAAAAACTAATAGTTAGTCATAAATATATTATAACTATATATTGAATTTAGTTTGTGTTATTATTGGCTTTTGATTTCAATTTACAATTCAATTTGAAAATTCGAAACTATTTTAGACGCGTAAGATTCTTTTTCGAAATTAAACAATTTCTTACTGCAATGGAAAAAATTAATGGGAGGGCTTGGCTCATCAGTGGTGAACCCTCCCAGCGGTTTCGCCAGTTTATTTTTTTTTCCATTGTAGTAAGAACAGTAGAAATTGTTTAACTTCAAAAAGAATCTTACGCGTCTAACATAGTTTCGAATTTTGATAACAGATGGTGCGCTAGTGCATCGTAATATAAATAATTAAATTTATTCTCTGAACTTTAGATTTTACTTTTAGTTTCGTGTTGTAATATATACATATTGTTACGTCGTACCCAGACGCTGTACTTTGTCTAATCAGGATGCCACAAAGATACGTGAGTTCGAAGGGATGTAGCAAAGGTTATCGTTCTATTATACGTGGTACTAAACAATGACAATGCATCTAGATGGCACAAGAACCTATAGGACATGCAACAACTGTCCTGGTGTGGAACTAACACCTACCCACATATTCTCATGTCCAGCAATGGCTGTAGCCTTGCAGAAAATTGACTTAGACCCAGAGCAGCAGCTTTACACACCCAAGATAGTGGATATTGCTGCTGCTGGGTTGGAGATGCATGGAGACATCTGAGACTCTTCTTTGGACACGACAACAACAACAACTAAACAGAAGGAATACAATAAGTGGGACTTGCCTTCAACTTCCCCGTCAGAAAGATTCTTGGCGCCGTGTATGAAACATTGATCTTATGAAACATTCCATTACACACTGTACATGTCCAGCTTGGACTATACCGGCTTGTAGGTCGATGTCAGTCTCTCCCGGCATCGTCTTGTAGGATCATCCACACGCCCTGGAGACAACTAACTCCCCATGTCTTCTACTTGCCGCATATGTGACCAGACTCTTATTGTCCCCCCACACGTAAATGCTGTTTTTGGCGCCTATATATGCATATGTGTGGGAAAAAATAATATATATGTGGCAATATAATAAGGTGGGGAAAGAGAAATAATCACACCACAAGTTGGAAGCGGAACCCAGGCAACCAGAGAGAGAGAGGGAGAGAGCCGGGCGGCCGTTCGTGTCACACACAATCACCAACTGTCTTAATAGTCCCGCGGTTCCAAGTAACGGGCCCCAGTGGTCGCCCCTTGGAATGTCGCTGATGTCTAAAGTGACTGGACTTTACCCTCCCGTCTCTCTCTGGGTTTACTGTAAGTTTGCTTTATTATTCCTGGAAGAGTATATATTATGACATATATATAAAAAAGAAAAAGGTCAGGTGTTAATATAAATAAAAAAGCACATCCTGACCGTTCAAATAAGCATTTTTAGAGGGCAGAGAGCCATCTAGCGAAACAAAAATAAACTAAACGTTTATTTTAACTTTATTTTACAAGAATTTTAATAAGATAAATAAACGTTTAGTTTATTTTTATTCCACAAGATGGCGCGCTGCCATATAAAATATTCATGTAAGCGGTCAGGATATGCCTTTGTAAAATTTTGATATGTATATATATTTAATTACAAAGGCATATATTGGATCAAAATATCATTTATTTTACCAATATTTCAGTTGGCTGAACGCCAACCTTTATCAAGGTATTATAACATATTTAATGTGTGTCAACAACAAACTCAGCGCCACATAACGTCAACAGAATTAAGTTTTTAAAAATATTTTGTATAGATGAGTTTGTTGTTGACACACATTAAATATGTTATAACACCTTGATAAAGGTTGGCGTTCAGCCAACTGAAATATTGATAAAATAAATTATATTTATATCCAATATATGCCTTTTTAATTTAATATTTATTTATGGATTGCTCTATTTTCAAAATGTATACATATATATGTACTAGTTTTGGAAAATTCAGACAAACACCAATTAACTTTATACCATTGTTTCAGACAATGCACTTATCAGTACCTGGCCGGCTTGGATTTGATAACATCCTACGGGATATACCTATGTATTAGATAATAAAAAGGCATATATTGGATCAAAATATAATTTATTTTACCAATATTTCAGTTGGCTGAAGGCCAACCTTTATCAAGGTGTTATAACATATTAATGTGTGTCCCATACCTATGTATGTTCCATAATCATCGATATATGTAAATTACCATATTTTATTACCCCATAAAAGTTAGGTTTTTCAACTAAGACGATATTTTTGTCCAATTAGGTGTCATTGATGACATGTGACAGCACTAATGGCTTCCTTCTCCCCATCTTTGTCACATCGGAGAATTTAGCTAATTACTCTTTTTTCCTCTCTCTCGTTAATTTAATTGAGAGAGAGATATAATTAGCTTTAGTTATATTAATTATATACAGATGACAATAAGAGAGAGGAATATTAAATAAATAATTAACGGGCTTCTATTTAATTAGTTTTGAAAGTTTTAAGTATAATGAGAAAATGGATGGTTTATTGTGAATGACACTGATGGGTTTTAATGGTTGTTTTGATGCAAAGTTACTTATTGAATTTTTAGGATTGTGTTCCAGAAAATAGCATTTCTGGTTAGAGGATACATCTATACAAAAGGCAGTTTTCATTGCCAATACAGTAGAACAACCTCCATGAGAGGACACACTCGCTAGAGAACACCTCTCTACAAAAGACAGTTTTCATCACCAATACAGTAGAACAACCTCCATGAGAGGACACACTCGCTAGAGAACACCTCTCTACAAAATACAGTTTTCATCACCAATACAGTAGAACAACCTCCATGAGAGGACACACTCGCTAGAGAACACCTCTCTACAAAAGACAGTTTTCATCACCAATACAGTAGAACAATCTCCATGAGAGAATACTCCTGCTAGAGAACACCTCTCTACAAAAGACAGTTTTCATCACCAATACAGTAGAACAACCTCTAAGAGAGGAGACTCCTGCTAGAGGAAACCTCTCTACAAAGGACAGTTTCCATCACCAATACAGTAGAACAACCTCCATGAGAGGAGACTCCTGCTAGAGGACACCTCTCTACAAAGGACAGTTTTCATTGCCAATACAGTAGAACAACATCCATGAGAGGAGACTCCTGCTAGAGGACACCTCTCTACAAAGGACAGTTTTCATCACCAATACAGTAGAACAACCTCCATGAGAGGACACTACTGCTAGAGGACACCCCTCTGCAAAGGACAGTTTTCATCACCAATACAGTAGAACAACCTCCATAAGAAGACACCTCTCTACAACGTACTGTTTTCATCATAAATACAGTGGAACAACCTCTAAGAGAGGAGCCTCCTGCTAGAGAACATCTCTCTACAAAGGACAGTTTTCATCACCAATACAGTAGAACAACCTCTAAGAGAGGAGACTCCTGCTAGAGGACACCTCTCTAAAAAGGACAATTTTCATTGCCAATACATGTGACGGGCTTAAATGTTTAAAAAAACGCTCTCTAACTGCCAATAAAAATTATCATTGCATTTAATTCGTGTATTAGCGAAATATAAATTTAAAAAAAGATAAAATCAAAAAGAAAGCGAGAATACTTTCAAAAAAATCCCAAAAAAATAAATAACTTCAAATCGATTCTTACACAGAAACCTAAACTGGTTGTTTGATGATATGGAATTGGATTTGTGGTCAAAGAATAGATATAAGAAGTTTGGAAACTTTCAAAAATACCAATTTCCAGAATTGATATTTTGCTACGCGCACTCCGTTGTTTAAATAAAAGTAAATAAAGAAGTCAGTGGTGTCAGATCGATGGTGTAAATAAACCGCCACCAGATGGGGTACGGTTTGCTAACTCAACAGCTGGTGGATAAGTCTACGAGCCTTTTCTTGGAACCTTTATTTACTTCCAAATGTACACCTCTCTCCTTGGTAGATCTACAGCTCTGTTGGATTTGTGATGGTCCTACATATCCCTACTACACGTGTAAGCCATGATAATCATGGTGGGTAGTTAGCGACTGATTTTATTGTTAATGTAATTACATGTCTACACATAGTACAGGCCATGATAATCATGGTGGGTAGTTAGCGATTGCTTTTACTGTAAGTGTAATTACATGTCTACACATGGTACAGGCCATGATAATCATGGTGGGTAGTTAGCGATTGCTTTTACTGTAAGTGTAATTACATGTCTACACATGGTACAGGCCGAGATAATCATGGTAGGTAGTTAGCGACTGCGTTTACTGTAAGTGTAATTACATGTCTACACATGGTACAGGCCATGATAATCATGGTGGGTAGTTAGCGACTGATTTTATTGTTAGTGTAATTACATGTCTACACATGGTACAGGTCATGATAATCATGGTAGGTAGTTAGCAACTGCTTTCACTGTGAATACACCATATGTCTACACGTGGTATAGACTATGGTAATAATGGTGGGTAGTTAGTAACTGCTTTTACTGTAAGTACACCACTGTCTACAACACCGGCCCTGGCGACATCTCCATCTCCACTGTTTCAAGTGGAGGAGGATCTGACGTCGAAGCGCTTGGATGAGGCAGCTGATATAATTTATAAATTGTGCAATGAACGCTACTCGGGGCCCTTGACTGATTTGGGAATCACAGAGAGTGACATCACGGATGCGGTCATATACCCCGAGGACAGGGAGCCTCTCCTCAGGACCTGCTCCACCCAGAAGAAAAACCTTATCACCGAAATCATCAGTGCTGCAATTGAGCGCGCTCGGGACTCAGATCCCTTTGTACGTGAGGGCTTGTACGCGCTCAGGAGGATGTTACTCCCCTGACGGAGTCCAGATTACCCTTGGCAGGGGCACCTCCTGATGTGAATATTTAAATTGTAAATATTTAACTGCCTAACTCTCCGGAGTGTAACAATTGACTGAGCTGTCAACAAATATGTTTTTTCATTTCATTTCACTGTCTACATATGGTACAAGCCCTGATAATCATGGTGGGTAGTTAGCGACTGGCATTTATTGTAAATGCACCACATGTCTACACATAGTACAGACCATGATAATCATGGTGGGTAGTTAGCGACTGCTCTTACTGTAAGTGAAATTACATATCTAAACACATGTAGAAAGGAATACAAATTTTGCTCATACCAATGTGCCAGACCTCCGTTTGGTTACTGTTGTGGTTGGACTTTTAAAAGAAATAGAGGCTATTGAAGCTTTTATTTTCTTCAGAAAAATGTGGCTAATGCGGGATTCGAACTTGGGTCATAGTTGTCTAAAATAAGAGTTTATACCACTCCTCCATCGATACCTGTTGGATTTTGTTCTATTATGTGATGATAAACTCTTTCCCTGTTCTTCGGAATTGATTTGTATGGAGAAATAGGTATACCGGATACGCCCCTATCATTACCCTGACAACATAATTCCAGACAGGGGCAGGTGCTCTGTCACCTTAATGGTCCCTAACTGTATTTATCCCCTTGTGTCAGTCTCTGAATTAATGATACACTATTACATATATATTCTTATACACTAATTAACAAAACTTAAGAGGAAGTTGTACCTTTTAGCATGTATATCAGGATTCAGACAATAACTTTGAAAGGTATTACAGTGGCCTTTATTGAAGACTCACATATATACACTCATGGACAAAACTTAAGGAAGTTGTACCTTTTAGCATGTATATCGGGACAATAACTCTGAAATATATTGTATACACAGTAACTATTATTGAAGACACGAGATAGCCAAGTGTGAACAGAATTGCCTATGTCTCCTTTAAAAGAATAAACAACCGACGACTTCAAAGACTTTCCACTTCCTTAAGTTTTGTCTATGAGTGTATTTTAATAACTATTTCAAATAAACGTGGCCATAGATATCATAATAGGTAGCTAACGACTACCTTTTAACTATAAATACGCTAAATGTCTCTTCACAGTTAGATATTAGATCGACCAATAATTGACAATATGACCCAGAATAAGTATATTGCTACGGCGTTTTATGGTTTCCACAAGTCCATATCTCAGAGGAAGGCCAAGTGACACTCACTCCTCACTTTCTTACTGCTACTCTTTTTGTGTTGTTTTTCCTGCTTCCCTCTTTCTCTTTCTTATTTTATTTCTTCTTCTTCTGTCTATATCGTTGTTTCCTTTGTCTCACTGCTTTGTTCTTATGCATACCTCTGGTGAATCCTGTATAGGGTCAGTGACCCTAAATAAAGGCTTTTTGTTGTTGTTTTGTTGATATTAGATCAACTCTTTTTGTACTTACAAGTGTGCCAGAGCTTTGTTTGGCTACCTGCACTCACTGGTGAGGTTGTACTTTAGAAAATAATCAGGGAGCCTTTGAATCAATTTTATTTTCAGAAAAGTGCCTAATGTCGATCCCGTTTGGTGACTGTCGAAAGTCGACGGTATATACCCCTGGTCTCTCTTATAAATAAACCAATTTGTATCTTACCCGATAGATAAATATTTATATCCTCCTTACTCATTGTTTTATCTCTTAAATATTTGTTTTTTTAAAATTATAGCGGGGGTTTATTTGTATTTATGTGTGTTAATTCACATAATTTTAAGTTACATATTTTACTAGGTTTATGGAGGGACAAAGTCTGTCATGTGGTGGATTGCCAACCAACCAACGACAGCAGCTCTCCATCATGGAGACTTATGTACTAGGTTTGATTTGTATAGATTGGTTTGGATTGTCATTCCCATATAAATTTGTGTATTTTTTAATTTTAGGGTAGTAGACACACACTGTTCGTTAGAATAAATCTCTATTTATACTTACCTCACGGCAACTATTTTTATAACGCGACAATATGTTAACAAAGAGAAGCATTCCGTGCGACTTTTCTTTCTTAAACGATCAATAAATAATAGTTGCATCTTTAACACACATACAGCTTTATTAAGACCACAGGTATTATACAGATTCACCACAAAAAGGAAGCATAGATGGAGCTCCTATACTCCAGGCAGCACAGAACCCAACAACAGCCTCCAGGTCCGACACATGTCCAGTGGCCACACCGTACATACGTCAAGGTTAGGGCATCACTGAAAAGACGAGTGTGGAATCAGCCGCGTTCTAGTCTTCACTTTCCTCATCCAAATGGACCACGACATTCGGCGATTCCATTATTGTCCTCCAAGTTATATTTATAATATATATATTAATTATCCCATTATATCGTTATACAAGGTCATGTAGTCTAAATTCATGGATTGCATTTACAATCTAGGTAGAGTTAGAATATAGGTCTTGTCTTAAGGCTACCATACATTCCAAGGTAGTCTGGTCCTGTAGATGGTGTATTGTGGGAAGATACCATCCAGGAAAAGGAGCAGTCTTGTTTGGCTGCCAGTTTTGAGCCTGGAAAAACAGGTTGATGCATGTCTGTTCATCCCCAATCGAAATAGCTCCAAGGTTTTTGGTTTAAGTATATTTATAATATAAAAGCTAATATTAGTTTTAATAAGAAACCACATTTTTACTAAAGAGTCTTGCTCGATGCAATTTCTTGTAATTATATGTATGCACCTCTACAGACCTATAAGCATATGTCTATATATTCCCTAAACACCCCTAAGCTGCCTTCCATAGTAAATGCAGGATTTATAAGAAAACCAATCTAATACAATAGTAGAGTGGTCTGGAGATTGATTTGGTTAAACCGTTGAGAGGGTTCACTACTGATGAGCCAAGCCCTCTCATTCAATAACTTTTATCATTGCAGTGAGGTCTGTAGAGATAATTTTTGATGATATATTTGAAAATAAAAACATTGTGGCAAATGTAATTATCACAAAAACAATAATAATAATAGTTAGAGCAATGTATGCAACTTTAAGTTAGAAGCATGCTGTCGTTTATTTGTAAGTAAATAAATTCTGTGATGGCAGTTTGTCTCAACATCCTGCGGAGATGATGGTTTAAGAATTCACAGATGCCCTCGAGCAACAATAGAAAAATTATTTCCAGGTCTAAAAGGGAAATTTCTGGAAATCCATTTATTCCTTACAGATCTCACATTCCTGGATAATTGACTTTTGACCAGCTCCCATAATTCCATTCTTCCACATCTCGAGATTAACGGAAGAAATTTTTACTTCTAGAACTTCTTGTGGAGAGAGCTTGCTTCTAGCCCCGGGCTATCGGATCTTCTATTCTCCTATCCACTAAAACAAAAGATAACCATAAATAATTTCAAGAAATGGAACTAAAAATAAAGGTCACTCTTCCCATCAAAATAGACACTAAAACTATAAGCGCCATCTATTGACCGTGTTTTCAAAGTTGCATAACAAAAAAATATATATTTACATATTTACAAGTTGACCATATTTGCATATACGTCCGTCCGCTACAGAAAAAAAAAACAGAACAAAAGAGGCACACAATGGGAGAATTAAGTATATTGGAGACAAAGAGCTCCTTCAATAGAAAGAAACATCACAATCTCCACCCCAGGGGACTTAG